>OENT01000167.1:0-176316 GCA_900239685.1 Rotaria macrura
AGAACGAAATTGGTTTTTCGGAATGTTCTAAACAATTAAATATTTAAAATCACGTGTCATGAAATATGATAAAATCATATAAGTGAGCTCAATGTTAAGAGGAAAATAAATAGATTATAATTTCTTTGCTGACAAGATGAAAATTTTCTCTAACTATTGCACCCTATTTTAAACCATATAGTACACATATGATAAAAAAATATCACTTTAAAACATAGGCCTAATATATTTTGCTTGAAAACATAATTTCTATTAGTCCTGCAATTGTTTTTTAGTCTTCTAATCAAAGACCCTAGTTGGTATTGATACATCAATAATCTCGAAAAAAGCGAAAATACCGATTAATCGTGATTAATCATTCCGATTTTCTGCGATTACGATTAATCGAGTTTCTTTGGCAAATCACGATAAAATCTGATTTTATCTCCGATTTTTCGACATATTTCGATTAATCGCGATTTTACGTACATTTTTTGATAAATCACCAAAATCGCGGCGATTTTCGCGACATGGGAGTTCCGTAGGAATGGAACGCTTGCGAACATCAACGCTGACATATATATTGTGAGCGTATCAATTTTTCTGTAGCCACAAGTGTGGATTTTCGCTGTGTTAGGATGTGAGTAGTGGTCGGTGTAGATTATCTTTGAGGCAGTAGGAGTGTTTTTCCATGTTTTCCGAAAATATTCAGTTTTCACGAAACTGGTATGGTGCGTGAGACTTTTATTTCAAAATGACTCAAACTATCAAACCGCCCTTCCGTTCTTGAAAGATATTTTGGGTATTCTATCAGCAAAGAAACGAATGATCGAACGTTATCTTACTTTAAGTACATGTATTTTTCTCATTAGACCCTAGTAGAGTTACGTCATCAGATTTGAGTCATAAAACTTGTATTGGTTGTGTGTGAATACATGAGTTGAAGTGGGCCTTTGGGTTGGTAGTATGAGTATAATTGGGGGGGGGGGGATGGTTAAGGCTTTTTATTATGCAAACACTGATAATCACACCCACACCCTCAAATTTTGAAACTGTACGTTTCTCATGTTTCTCTTACGTTTTTAATCTTAAAATATAAGTACCAACATATTTGAGAGCCTAAGAGTGTTGAAAAATGCTAAATGTTTTCGAGGATTGTCTCTTAAGATACCTGCAAAATCATTTCCCAAATAAATAAAAATATTTTCAAATATCTTCCATTGTGCAACATATTTTTAGAGTAATACTGAATGAGAGATACTGATTGAATAAAAATCAACCCGTCATGTTTTGACAAGAACGAAATATCCAGTTGAAATCCATTACAATACATCAATTTCTTGTATACTGACCGTTGGTAATTTTTCAAAGTGTTTAACAGAGCTCCGCGGGACAACTTTTCTGTCGTCCTGCGCCCCGCTTGACATGGTTTACCAAAAATTTTTGAACTGCTTCATTAGTAAAACACTACCTTTTGGAGCTTGAAATGGGTTGAGTCAGTTGTTTTGACCGAAAGCGACACTTCTCTGATGAAAAGTCACAAAAAATAATTGTTTTTCAGCTAAAAAACGAAGAAAATATTCCTTGTGGGATGCAGAAAGAATCCAAAACTCGTCCAGCCCCGCGGAGCTCTGGTGTTTAATGTTGTTCATTGCTAAATCTAAGGTATGATATAAAAATGAAATGGGTGCCCATGTATCTCAAATCTTTCATATAAAATGCTCACACACACAAATGTCAATACGTTTGTCTCGATTGAAGTTAACACTAATCATCTTCATAGTTATTCAAT
Organism: Rotaria macrura; assembly: GCA_900239685.1. Classification (NCBI taxonomy): domain Eukaryota; kingdom Metazoa; phylum Rotifera; class Eurotatoria; order Philodinida; family Philodinidae; genus Rotaria; species Rotaria macrura. The sequence goes on from OENT01000167.1 coordinate 1,772, forward strand.
CACACAGCACAATAACGATAATTGCAGGATTGTGATATAGGAAGTAAGAAAACATAGAAAGTTTGACAGTTCGTTATTGATATTACGGTACACGTACTGCATGTATTTGTTGAGTAATAAAAACAGACAATACTTGTGGCTGTAGAAAATATTGACGGTGGATATCGACCAGCATACCATCCGGTGGCTACTGTACCACAGTGGGTTGGAGATACAGGTGCGTTGGGCAGCAATGTTCCTGCTGGATCTTGAAACCGAATCCATACTGATGAAGTATTGGTAAATGGCAGTACATTATCACAGTAGTTAATCGATGCTGTGTAACCAATATTACGTGTTGCATCCGTATTGATTGTATAATTTAAACATTGGGGTGGAGTAGAAGTTGTGTATTGAACATATGTAGCCGGCGAAGATGAACATGTGAAAGATGTGGTTGTTGCTACGTCAACATAGAGATAAAGTTGTTTTACTTTCAGAAAGATAAATATATGTAACAAAGTATAATATAGTTCATACTGATCGATATTTTACAACTAGTCTCTCAGTGTCTTAAAAAACTGATAAATCACAGACTAACATAATAGAAAAGGCCCATCAACTTGAGAAGAATGAAATTAGAAAGTTACGCATTCAAATTTCTTTCTTGCTAAACCGATACTTACAAAATAAACTAAATGCGTCTCGTGAAATGACAACGAAACGATACCGTTCTAATATAGTACTCAGAACTGGCATAGAGAATACCTTCACATCATATTCATTGTTAAGACATATTGTGACCTACGAAAAGATTTTTCTTTCATGCAGTCATCATTTGATTCTCAGAATATGTCAGAAAGCAATTCTATTCAGGTATCCTCACTAGGATAGTTACGAGATCTGTTATTAAACTATCTTAGCCAACATTGTGTGTAAGTCACCACGCAGTTGCATGTTTTTACTAGATTCAAGACACTTCTATTCTATTCAAATGATTCATACGCCAGCGTATATTTTGAAATTAATATAGATTGTAGATTTTTCACATGATAAATTGACAATCAACCACCTAGATCTATCCTTTAGTGGCGAGAAACCTGGGCCGAATTCACTTGAAGAAAAATTAATTTACATATTTCTGAAACGGGTAATGCTTATCAGTGAAGAAATGTTCGATTAGGTAAATCATTTTCAAAAGCATTACGAAAATATTCGGTAAAACATCTTTGCCTTTCTAATTACTTCTTAAAATGATGCTTTTAGTGAAATAGTTTTGAAATTAGAATGTATATAGTGCCGCATACTAATGCCAGTTATATCAAAAGGTTAGCACGATGGGAGTGACTGTGTAGTAAAATTAAATTTCCCAACTTATTGCATGAGTATTGACAGATATACAAATTCGAAAATATGAACTATCTGATAATTTTCCACTGAATCTATAAGTTTCAATTTTATAAACATGTTCTGTAGAAATGCATCAACATACGATACCGCAAAGTCATCAGTTACATATCTTGATACGTCGTATTAGTACTCTTCGAAAGATTCCAAGGTTTAAGGATGAACTTCTACGAAAGTGTGTGACATGTTCAAGAAATTTTTCATTGCACTAAATTGATTTTAGTTATCTCTGAATGTAGGTTTCAAAATTTATTTTTTCAGACTCAATAATGAGAACAAAAACAGGTGCAAATGTGCTTGTAGATACGAGTCAAATGTTATTTATTTTTACTCTAGCTTTCGATAACGTTCTCTTCAATACAAATTTTTCGCCATGTACACTCTGATAAAAATGAATTATTCGTAGCTCAAGGTCATTAGTAAAATGCAGCATAAATAGAACATCAAATAATATCGTTTCTTGAAGATTTGAATGAGTTTCGATTGACTGTTAAAAAATCTAGAAATCAATGGCATACTTGCACTCGCTACTGTTGTTGAAGTAGAAGTTGATGTTGTTATCACTGCTATGCTTTTACTACTTGTCACAAGTACATAGATGCCAATGATCAATGCTGCCATTGACATCAAAATAATTATTGTTAAAATGCCGACAGATGTAATCACAAACCAACGAAATTTTTTCTTCTCGGCAGTTGATGATGTTGTTTCATCAGAGTTATACGATTGTCTAGAATAAGAACTATCGTGTAACTGATTTTTCGAAAATATATCTGTAACAATCATTGTTTGTTTCAATACTTGCCTCTGTCTTTCATATTAGATTGAAGAGAAAAATATTGATTGCATTGTAGCAATCAGTCATTTTCATTGAAAAATTTTCGTTTTCAATCTATTATTACTCAACAGATTTTCTCATAGTTAGTTATCAACTTACATATAGCCCTCATTAGGTAATCGTTCAGAATCATCAACATCAAAGTCGATCGTAGAAATTGACATGGGCCGTTGTCTTTGTCTATGCGCATAACTAGCCATTTGTTGCTGATGTAGAAAATCGGATATTGAACTCTAGAAAACGTATGACATTGATATTTTCTAATTATACTCATGTATGATAGGTAATCAGAATACTATCGAAACATTCAATATCATTAACAATGTCCAACACGAGTAGTCTTGAATGAATTGATTGCTTTGAATCTTGATTTATGATGATAAATCGAGAAACTGTGACTTTCTAATGTGTCTTAATTATTACTGTCGTCCTTTTCAAGACCATCAGGAAAAATCATTGTCCAATTCAATTCATGAAAACTTACTCAGAAAACAGTCATTGATGAGAATAAGAGATCGTATGAAGTTTGAGGTGTTTCGATAAGGTTTTATTCTGAACAAAGACCGTCGAATCTATAGATCTCCACTGAAGATTGTGGACTGTAAAATTGACAATCAGTTATTCTGACTAATGTTTGTCTCTATAAAATAATTCAAGTCGAAATTCGAAAACTCATGTCGTGGATATTCTTATTAGTATAACATCATGCTGTATTGAGCTTGGAAAATAATCACAAGAATTCCAAGGGGGAAATAACTGACTTTGATGACTTTTTTGACTTCAAAGTCATCAAGATCATTTAGATCATTTAGATCATTTAGATCATTAAAGTCATAAAGTCAGTTGTTTCCCCCTTGAAGAATTCTGTATTGTCATCACCACAAACTAGGAAGACAAACTATTTCTAACTCGTCAGAATCTATGTGGTGCATTGAGATTTTAACTTAAAAACGATCAATCAGATGTGAGACTTCTCTTCTGAATTAACTGGTCGAAATCGGAGCATCGATTAAAAGTAGAGAAGCATACACGTAATTATCGCTTTCAAATAAAACTGGTTATAATTTTTTAAAATATTGTTCAAGGGTAAATGACATTTTAAAAAGATGATTGTTGTGTCGTCTGATTGTATGTGTAAGACAGAAGCCAGAATAATCATCTATATTTCTTTTTTCTGCTTAGACGTAAATGATGGTCGCATAACAAGTTTTCATTTCTATAATTAAGTATAATGTGAAGCAAATTAAACAATAAATGTTTTTCTTTTCTTTTTCATGGCCATACGTATTTGCTTTCATACTTAAACTGATGAAGTTGAAGTAATCGTCACATTTCCATTTGTAAACATAAATCTACAATGTACTCTATGCAATTATGAATTAAACGTATGAATGAGAAAGAATACATTCATGCTTTTTTTGCTAACGTATAATAATCTATTTCAATGGAAACTTAATTGATTAAAAAATTGCTGTTAAATATTATGGAGAATACAAGAACTCTATGGATTGAGTGAAGAGTTTCCCTGAGACCATAATGTTCATCAGAAAGACAAGAAGAATTTCATTGTATGAAAGAACCGCAAAATCAACTGGTATTATTTTGTACTTTCGAATATTCATTTTTAGAATAAACTTTAATCGCATACTATCATTTGCAAAAGTAGGACAATTTCTAATGCATTCAAGATAATGTTGCTTGAATAAAATTTTCTTATCAATAGACATATGTAGATTGATACCATCAATAATTCGTCATGGTATGCAAATAAGAGAAAAAATAGATTTTAGATCAAAACTTATCTTAGGATTGATATACAGCCATCATAGAAAATAATAATACAATAGCTCGTTGTAGGTTCAATGAATAGTACTTAACGTTTTCTTGAGTATCAAAATAGAAATTATACCAAATTAATTATGAATTTTTATCGACGAACTGATTTATTGACGATTCTTCAATCAAAGTCTTATTTTCTCTATTCATTTTCTGTCCAAGCAAGGCTTTATGGAAGAATTTTGAATGCATATCACAGTTAAAACCTGCTTTTGCAAACTTTGATGTACAAAAGTTCTAGATAATTATCTTCAAGAACCTGTGTTAAAAATGGAATACAGATTGTTTGACGAAAATTTAATGGTAGGTAGATGATCAGTCAACTTGTGATGATTAAGTTCATACATTTTCTGCTGAATTGCAAAAGGTACTGAATATGTTCGAGCTGATTTTTTTCCAAACAAACTAAGATTCGTGGTATTGTCAGGCAAGGTTAAAAAAGACAATACTCTTGCAAAAATAATTTTCTGATAAGAAATAATGACTAGGGGTATCATTTTATATGTATTGATCTTTATATTAAAGAGTAAATATAAATAAAATATTTATACTTGAAAAATAAAGATAAATATAGTCTTTATGTTTATAAAATAAGGATAAAGAAATTCTTTATTTTTGAAAAATAAAGAAAATATAAAGATAAATGTATGAGTTTTTCTGTTGTCGAGAAGGAAACAATATCGGGTTGTAATAACAGGATACGTTTACTAGAGGACGCATATTCATCACATGCATTTCGTTGATCCCAAAATCGAATGCACAGAATAAAAATGTTTAAAAACTGAAGATAAACTCATTAGTCTATTTTATAACCTATTTTTGTTGAAACAAGATGTCTTCATCGTGTAACTGAGTTCCGTATTAATGACAATGCTTAAATAAATTCATACTAACTATTCTTTTTATTCAATCGTTTATATTTTCATAAGGGTCTCATCAAAGTTCATTTGAGATCTTGATCGCAAAGAGTATTTTATTCTCTTGATACAGTTTTGATCAAAGATCACACAACGGCCTATTTTTCTTTTTTGTAGTTTAATCAATTTTTTTTTGACAGGAACAGCGAAATCTACAAGTTCACTATTTAACTTAATGACATTTCCAACTCTATCGCAGGGAAATATTATAACTATAGCTACTGAACGTTTTAGTACGTGTCTTTCTTCTCTCCTTGATTGATATCGTGTTAACAAGAAATTACGATTGTTTTCAGGATAGTATTCGATGATACAACAAGACTACTCATCGGAATAAAATGAAGATATATGATTCGTATCTTTTCTTTACAATTAGACATCATCTATTTCATATATACTTGAGATAAAAGTTATCTTATGGCTGCACTTTTGCTAGATTAGTATGAACGAGTAATTTATCCATGCATATACTGTTCTTTATAAACTAATTAAATCTATTTAGTATTATATTAGTATGCAGCGATTGAAAAGGATTCATCCAACATAAATATGATATGCACGTATTTTTGGTCACCTGAATATGGTGGCATATCTAGCAACAGGCCAATGTGCAATAGGCTTTGACTAAATCCATCACTACCCGTAGAGTTCTAGAAGAATTTTCAAGTAATCAATGTTTCTGCAATCAACGATTGCTGATTATTCGAACACAGTGACCCTTTCGCATAACTTTCCACTACTGAGGAAAACTCTGATTGAGGAATTATCTAAAAAAATCGACTACACCAATATACGAGCCACCCTGTGTGCTCGATAATTCAATCTTTTTACGTATTAATACTGTTTTGGCAGTTCTTGCACACCTACAAAAGCTCCTATCGGTGAGACTTGTGCAAACTTTATTGTTGTTACTATCTTATTCGCATCAATAACCATCTCTGGATAAGTAATAGACTCAAATCTATTTACTAGAGCATATAGCTTCATATCAGAGACATGGGAATATAGATAGAAGATGGCCAAGAGAAAATAAGAGAAAAATTCATTGTAACTCTTGAAGCGTGTGAGCTCATAGATGCTGCTAGATGGGAAACCATAGAACAACAGTTATACCTCTTTTCTATGCATTTTACACTTAACGTTTATTTGAATACTGTGAAGTGTTAAGCGATTACCCTTTAGTGATTATATTAAGCTTGTCTGAACAGTGCATGACTCATTGTAATGTCAATCAGAAAATATCTTCATTTAAATCTCCTGAATCGTAATAAAATCTTTGAAATCACAGTATCAGGTCGAAAAAGTTCATCTGAAAGTAGCAATAAAAGAGTATGTAGTATCTTAAGATTAATCTGGTGTTTGGAAAAATATATCAAAAAGTAATCTCTTCCATATGGTGCTGTAATGCCATCAGAAGTTATATGTAAGACCAGATGACGAAAATCTTCATTCCTCTAGACTGAAAACAAAAATGGCCGCATTACCGAAAGTACAAATTTTTCGTTGAAGCTATGAAACCGATGAAAAAGATTCCTAGACGTTTGGTAAGCCTTTTTGATAGTTTCGTATCAGTGTACGAAACCTTTTAAAGGGTTCCAAATTTTGCAACGAATTCAGAATCCTTTTTCTTCAGTGTAGAAACAGTAATCAATATGAGGATGTGAAAAAATATTTATATAGGTTCATGGACGCTTCTCGCAGATCAACGAAAGGATTCCTAACATATATCAAGTTCTTCAATACTTAAATTCTTCAATATTTGAATAGATAATACCCAAATCAAACGATCAAATGAATGTTTCACATGAGTTGATGAAAGTGAAGAAGTGAAATTCTCTATATGATTATATGAAAGGCAATCCTATTGTTACTTTTTGCTTTGAAACTTCATCTATTAAAATCTACTTTGCTCTTTGAAAGAATGAAATTGGTTGCATTGAAAAATGACTACTGTAAGTGCTTGATGAATACTACACGAAGACGCCAACGGCGTAACATTTTTCGATGTTTTTCTTCATCGCTGCCCTACATCGGATATCTAAGGGTCATATGAATATAACTACCTTATCTATGTATTCTCAAACTTATCATAAAAGAGGGCTTAAATTTGATTAGCTTGAGATTCATATGATATTTTCCATGAAGCGATTTTCATATGTGTAAGGATGGCATAGAATCCAATTTTGAAAGTTTCTGATAGCATCAAAATTGATTGTAAGATAGAAGATTCACTATAAAAATCGATTGAATCCGTCATCCAAGAGTTTTTCCCACCATTCGTCAATTAGGAATCAGTGAATTTATGATAGAGTTTTGCATTTTTTGTCATATCGCATATTTATTTACAGCTTTCTCTTGAAAAAAAGAACATTTGCATGTTAGAAACGGCTTCTACTTTGCATATTCTTTTATTACAGCCCGAATTTATTTCTCTCTAACCAATAGAAAAATTTATGCATTTATCTGCATATTTTCTTTATTTTTCAAAAATAAAGATTAGATTTATATTTATAAAATAAAGATACAGTAACACCAGTACTTTGATAATGACTGAATTGTTGTATTTTTCACGATGAGTGTCCGCTAAAAAACACATGGTTTCAACAGTAAGTAGGTTAAAAGCATATGGAATATGAACAGAATGGGTGATGAGAAGCCTGAGAATAAAATGCTTTACAATCATCGACTTGAATTATTTTTGGTGTCAAGAAGTTAATTAAGAATTGGATAGGATATGATTTAAAGATCCTTTGAATTTGCTTCAATATTTCTATGAACTTCTTGCAAGTATGCATTGTTTTGAAACATGAAAATTTTCCATGATATTAGAAAATTTTCATGTTTCAATGAATGAATCTATTTGAGCTTGAATTGTTGACAAAAGAATATTTTTCTAGATCTTGGTTGTGTTATTTTTTTCAAACAGATGATAATTTTGAACAACATCTTCATCAGTTCTATAAGTAACTCAATATTTTTTCTTTCTTCGCACATTAATTTATAGCATGATTGGCTTGCAATTAAGGTAACTGCTAATATTCCAACAATCTTAACATGTGTTTATAATGCTTCAATCATGTTGGATAAATCTAACTATTCAGATTTCATTGCGAATTTTTATGATGATTAGGCTTAAGGTACTATATAATTTATTGAGATTGGATCTTGTCTAATGTGAACAAAAAACGGTTTTTGGTTGTACATCGGAAAAATTTTCAAGTGTTCGATGTTTTAAAAAATTTTTATCATATGAATATTATTTTCTTCTCAGAGCACATCATTTAAATGAAGGAGAATTTTGAAAGAAAGAAAATACATTCAAGTTTCTGTATTTAATTAAAAGAAGATTCATTCTAATCGAATATTGTCGATAGCCCAATAGATATCGTCAGCTGCATGTTCAATTTGTGTCCATCGAAAACGTACGCCACCAATCTTTCTTTGTTCACGTATTGCTATCATTTCAGATGGTAACGTTACATTAAAGAATTGTGCATGTTCTTGATTATACATAGTAACTAGACGCCACCATGATATGCCTTCATCATACGACCATTCAAGTGCTACCGTTATATTACTTGCTGTTACTACACAATTATCTTTAGTTGTGACATGAAATGCAAATGACATTGTTCTAATTGAAAAATAAATCAAAAGAATTATTTTCAGCACTGAGCTACAAATAAAAACAGAAACGAATAAAACTTACGTTGCTTGACTAATATTAAGTTCACGAGTTATGGCTTCTGCATTACCACAACCGCAATCAGCAACGAAATGAAGTGCTTGTCCCTTGAAATAACTATTCGTATTATTATTATTATTATTTTCATCGCAAACATGGCGAATATGTCCATCACCGCTTAACCGAATCCAATTATTTGAATTAGGTCCACTCATACCAACATCAGATAAATCATCAAACGTTTCATTGAACCATGTCTTTAAAGGTTCTTTACCGACATACTCATCACAATATGTGCCTAATATGTAAAAATAATTAAAACAAAAAAGCTTAAAATCCGATTTACATCATTCTAATACTTCGCGTTGCTCTTTCTAGTTTGTACGTCACAAAATAGGAATATTTCGCTTACCTGAGTAGCCCATTGAACATTGACAACCAGAGACTGTGCACGAACCTCGGTCATGGCAATAGTGTGGGCATTCACCGATAAATAAACTATTCATTGACCAACGTACATCTTCATCTTGTGTTCCTATCCAACGAAACTGAGTACCGCTAAATCAAACGATTGAAAACAATCTTTACACGAGTCATAAAAATAGTACGAAAGATCTATTATTAAGTGAGTTGTATAAAAATTTTTAAAGAAATAGCATCGTCTATATAAATGATATGCGAATCATGAATTTCGAAACAATCGTTCAAGAATGACCGAAATGACTTGACAAATCTTTTTTTCCATCGACTGTTGCCTAATAAAACATAGTATATGTCTCATGTCAAATGACTAACTAGTCATAAATTACTTATTATTACTAGAAACCTTTATTGAGAGATCTCGACTCCTCCTTTTTTTTGCTATATTAGGCATAACGTATGCTTCTTTATTAAGAGTTAGTTGCAATGCATTGATATGTATGCAAATTTTCATATATGAATTTCTGAAACTTTAACTGGGTAGTGTTGAAGAACGAGTTTGATGAGCACTCTGCACAATCGAGTGAAACATGAAAATTGGAATCTTAATCAATATTTTAAAATTGTTGATAACCTTCAGCAATGATATTAAACGAACACAAGATGATTCTTTCATTGTAAGAAATATCCTGTAGAGTGCGATACTAGTCGTTCACGTTTACTTCTCCCCATAATGATTACTCTTCTCACGGTAGCCAAGGTGATATGACCATTCATAAAAAAAGCAGAGCACGACAAGAAGTTAATCGATGTTGACGAGAGAAAAACAGAACTAAAGAAAAAAACCTACGTTCGTTAATATCTTCATTGTTAATGCGTATTTAAAAAAGACAACAATATTATGTTGGCTGCCTCACAAGACATTGACAATTTCATCGAGCGTCAACGATCTAAACTTAATAAACAAAATGCTCGATATTTGCCTCCTGAACCTCAACCAGTAAATCTACCTAACAATGTACAAGATCGACTTGATTTCAAAGTTGCTCGTATTCTTGATGAACCACAGCCTCGTATTCGATCTCAACAACCTTACTATCCTTCTGCTCAAGTTCCACAACCACAACCGCAACCACCAGCATCCTCATACCCTAATAATTCTATGTCTGAACAAGAAGAAAATTATTTTGTACAGCAGCAACAGCAACAGCAACAACAATACCAACGTCGTCTATCGAATGACAACACTGACGATAATCCAGCAGCTTTTTTCAATAAATTTGGTACATATGATGATAAACGTTCTCAACTAAAAGATGATTTAAAACGTGAATATAATGAATATTTACAATCGAAAAAAAGTGTTCCAAAAAGTAAATCAACATCACAAATAGCATCGACAAATCAAAATAATAATAAACGTGTACAATTTCCACGGCAACAGCAGCTACCACCACCACCACAGCAGCAACAACAAAACGGAAAAGTTGTTGCACCATGGGAAAAGAACGATGGTAAAACAGTTAAAAATAATCAAAGTATGAATGATTTATCATCAACAGCGAATATCTCAAATCAATATACAACAAATCGCTCTAGACAACCACAACCACCACCACCAGCACCTCCACACATGTCTCGTAACTACGACGAAAATTATATTCATGACCGGGAAGATTATGTAGCCGAATTACATTCACAAATACGAGAATTAGAATTGCGAAAGAGACAACTCGAAATAGGTATGTTGACAATCAATAAGTATAGAGTAGCGTTAATTTTAAATTGCTTGTTGTCGATAACGAAAATTAGCGAAAATTCTTGAATAAGTTTTTTGCGTTACAATGAAATTCGGTAGAGATGATACTTGACAATGTCAGATGTTTCATATGATACAAGAAATTTAGAGACGTATCTGTAAAGCAATGAAGGAGAGTGTGTTTCGATCAATTATAACCATTCTTACGTTAGAAAAGAAACCTTGATAATTATCGTTAATATTTAAAATTTTTATTCTCTATTCTAGAATAGAGAATCCTTTTATTGATTGTTCTCTCCTGTTTTTTATTATAGAAAGTAGTAGAATATCGGCTGGTACTTCATCAAATGTTACTCGTGCGCACTATAACGAAGATTTAAATGCATTAAATTCTCTACTTGCCGAACGATTAGATCAACGTAATGCAGTTGATCTTGAACTTGCTCATATTCTTAATCGTCCACCAGTTTCTAGTAGTCCAACACGAGCTGATGGAGGCCGAATGGCAAATTTAAATATGCCAATTGAACATTCTCATAATCAAGGACCATCACAAAAATATCCTCAACAGCAACAAAATGGTCGTCCGATGCAATCATATCGTAATGGCAATCGTTCAGTTCCAAACGATAGTGGATTAATGCAAATTGGTCGTGAAGTTGATAAAGATTCTGAGCAAGCAGCAAAAAAACGATATCAACAAGAACTTCAAGCACAAATGCGAGAAGTACAAATGCGAAAAGCACAAGAAAAACATGCCAAAGACGAGTACGATAAAAAATTAGATGCAGAAATACAACGTTATAATTATTTTGGTCGCAGTGGTGGCGGTGCACCAATGCGTGACAAAGATGGTAATGTAGTAGCCAATCTAGCGGATGTCAGAAATCCAGTACCACCCCAACAGATGCAACAACAACAACAACCACAACAAATGCAACAACATCAACAGTATTTACCACCTGATAATAAAGTTTATTCGTTAGGTGATGGATTCAGTTCAATAAGCAATGCACCATTTTATAATGGAGAACAGCCAGCATATCCCGCAAGTTCGGTAATTTATTTTATAGTTCAAGAATAATTAGCATTATCCAATAGTGGCCTTAACATGTCAAAATCTTCACTATAGCACTTTTCATAGATCATATCTATGAGAAAGTGTTGGCCAACATTGAATTGAGAAGTCAATATAGATTTGAATAAAAGAACACGACAATACATTTTTATAGTCACTGCTCAAAGTCAACCATTGTTTCTAGTTGAAAGCGATTCTTTGTAAAAGTTTTTTTTATCCTGAATGCGAAAAATGAAAAGTTAAGCTAGAGTGGAAAAAATTCTGCATCAGATCTACCCTGTTTAAATATATAATTACTATGTTTGATTGATTGTACTTTTCAGGATCGCCCTGGTTCACCAAGTCATGCACGTGGTGCAGTTAGTAATGGATTATTTGGTACGGCTAAAACTGAAGCACAATTTGTACGAGAAGAAAAATATAAACAAGAACTTAAACAACAAATCGATGAAAAACGTCGACGAGAAGCGGAAGAAGTTGCTAAACGTCGAGCTGAAGAAGAACGTGAAATTGCTAAACATCAGGAATGGCAGCAACAGATGGAAAAGCAAACGGCTGAAGAAGCATTACGAAAACAAGAAAAAGAACAACAAGAACGTCAACAGCAACAGCAAGCACAAGAAGAACTTGAACGACAAAAGAAACAAGAGGAAAGTGTTATGAAACGAAGTAAGGTTTTATTTTATGGCATGAAGAAACCCTCGTCAGATGTTTCATAAACTTTTCTAGAACCAAAACGACAAGAGAAACCAATGACACCGAAACGAAATGACACAACTGATGATGATGTCGATGATGTCAATGCTACTCGACAAAACAGTTACGATCAACAACCACAACATCACCAGCAGCAGTCAGAATCTGTTTATCGTAGTTCATCCCCTCCGGTACCAACATTAAAAAATAAAGGAAAGAAACAAAAGCCAACAGGCAAAGCTGTACGGCGTCAACAATCATATGATGAAGTTACTCAACAACAATCACCGCCACCACCACCAATCTCACCTTTAAATTACGATGATGAACAAGTTCAACCACCAGCTGTCAACGATCTAGATGATCAACATCGACAAACCTATCGAAAACCACCAACACCACGACAACCAGGTATGTTACAATATTCGAGAAAATCTTGTCAAATTTTTATACTTCTCCTTCTCTAGAAGTATCTTCAGCACATAAGAAGCCACCACGTAAGTTAGATTTTACGTTAGAGAAGATCATTCTCACTAACTAATCAGCTTCTAACGAATCACGAATACTCCAAAGGGATAAAGTTCAAATTCAATGTTGATTGCTAGAAGTGCACGACTTGTGTTACAGTACAATGTCATATTTTCTCTCATTGAAAGTGTATTTTGACGTGAAACTTTGCATTCACACAAATCTTGATGAAAATCGTTGATATTGATACTCTCAGTCTAACTCGCTAACTCATATCCTACATTCAGATCGATAGAAACATAGAAAATCATCGAAATCATCTATTTTCGTCAAGACTTATTTCTAAGTAAAGTTTCAAGTCGAAATTTAACGATGAAGTTTTCAGCTAATAGATAATTATTTTCAAACGCACAGATACAGTAGTAACTCGACACACAAGAAACTAACTGTATAGAGTGTTCGCAGCTTATTTCAGTATTTAAAATGTACATCATTTGCTCAATTTCAGAAACATATCGATCTCGACCTCGAGCTAATTCTAATGCTGGTATTCCACCACGTACCAATTCGGTAACATCACTTCGATCGGATGGTTCAGATTCTGAAGTTCTCAATCGTCTTGAGCATTTAAAACGACAATTGAAAGATAAAGAAGCTCGTCTTCAAGAGCATGTCAGTCGTCATCAAGTGGAACCAAATTCATTATCGAATGCAGACCAACAACCACGAGCTACCTATCAGCCACCATCACAACAACGTAAACCAAGTCCACAATTTTTATTTAATGCAGCGCGTGTTCATCACCATCGTGACTCGCCAAGTATAGGTGATAAACCACGTCGTATGATACAAACAGATGATGATCTTGAATACAAACCAAGTTACTTTCGGGATGATGCCATACTAATGGGTGCTAACAGTGAACATGTCGATCAAGACTATTATTTACCACCGAAACGTCCCGATTCAGATAATCGAAGGTATGTTACAAACATCGAAAAAGAAGCTAGTCGAAGACGATATGGTTATGATCCAACTAGTCTTTATGATCAAGATGATCCGACAACAATAGCAAATTATGAATTGAATGTGAGTAGAAAAACAAAATTTTAAATAACAAAAATCATAGACATGATTTAAAAAATAATTCTTCTTGTTTCGCCTCTATTTAGAGAATTGCAGAGCAAAATGAAGCACGATTAAAAAAACTACGTGATCTGGAACACGACGATGCATCTTTATTAGATAGTAATGAAGTACTTGAACGTTTTCAACAAAAACAACGTATGCAGCGTGGTGGCAGTCAAACGACACTACAAGACGATGCTTGGCTCAAATAAAAACTAATTTGTTTTAATTTTGTAAATTTTAAAACAAAAAAAGCAACTTTTTTTTTCTTTTACCGAAGGCTTTTCGAAGTAGATTTTTCTATGTTGCCCAGGGGCTTATTATAAGCTTTATTGTTGTCTGTCTGTTTTTCTCTCATCAATAATACAAAAAAGAATCGATGGCATTCTTTAATTCTCATATTCGAAAAATTATGTGCTCAGTAATTTTTCTTTATCAATTCGATGGGAATAATCACAACGAAAAAAAACGTTATACAACATGTCAGTAGTCATTTGCGAGTAAATCATATATACAATATTACAAGCTTGTTCTTTTGCTGTTAGTCACTCTTCCGATGGAAAAAATTTGATTCTTGGCATAGTGAAATTGAATTGAAATAGATAACACGTCATGTACAGTACAAAAGAAATAAATAGGTCAAAAATACATACCTAAAAATACTCGAATTTTTCGATACTAAAGATCAGATGTGAATGTGAAAGTCTAATCCGATACAGGATTCAATAAGAATACTCCCGGTTACATCGAGTGATTCTTCGTAAAAGTATGGACAATTTGAATCAAAAAAACAGACTAACTTCAAGAAATTCTTTTTTAGTTTACTTCAATGTGTTGTCTACTTATGCATTGAAGATTATTTGACAGGGATTTATCGATTGGTAGAACATTTATTCCTGGAGCTCAAAAACTACATGACGAGTGAAATTCCTATCTGCGACCTAATAAAACAATTTAAACCCTTATTTATCATTAAAAATACATGGCTATAAACACTTGATTGTGTATCTAACGTAAGTTCTAAATTCTTGGATTAACACTGATCAGCATTGTGTCCCACTTGTATTGCATATAAAAATAGGCTAACAGTTAGAGCAATATTTCACAAAAATTGTTAATTAAGTTTTTTTCTAGTACAGTTTCACTCATGCATCGTACCTTGAATATGTTTCGACAGGTAATTTAATAGTATGCATATTAAAATAGCCACCATTCATTAAACTTGTTCGACAAGCTAAATCGTTCATATCGATGAGTTTGATCCATTCTGTTGATAAACCAGTTCGAAACTCGATTATACTTGTTCGATTATGACATGGTAACGTTTTCATATTAGTATTTTGACTACATTTCGTATTGAACTATTCAAAAATAGGTAAGATTTTTCTTCATGTTATAAAATAATAGTAAATATTTACTTGAAATACAAGAACATAAAATTCTTGTACGAGAATCGGTATAGTTACAACTGAGAATGAACTCTCATGAAATATTAAAGCTGGTATATTATTGTTACATTGATCAGGTTGAGCAAGTAAAGCACCATCAATAGATTCCCAATTCGAATGCGATGATGATAGAGTATAGAAGTAATCAGTTATAAAATCAGTATTAATCGATTTTACTTGAATGAATAAAAGAACAGAAAGAAACGCATATGAATATTAATATATGGACTTGAAAATTATGTTTTTATCTACTTGAGATTATTCTTGAAAGACCCCACGTAAAATTGTTACAGTGAAAAGATAATGGTTGAAACCAACGAAACTGTCCTATATGATATTTTGTATTAAGATTCATTAATTCGACGTATAGTTCGGTTGATGTATTGGATGTTGTTAATTTTTTCATCGGTAAATCAAATCGATGAAGAATAGACCATGTTAATGTACCATCGATAGACATTAATAAATAAATTGAACTAGAACATGATGTTGTTGAAGTATTTTCTAAATAATAGGTCCATTTAAGAGCACTAAGATAGAATAACAAAACACAATATGAAGAACAAAGAAAAAACAGCAATAAATTCTATGACGTACCGCATTGATCTTAAATCAATTGGTCGTGTAATAGCTTGACGATGTATTGTGGTCCATATAATTCTATTTGTTTTTTGCTTATATGGTTCTATTGCTAACCAATTTATGGGATGAAAATATTTTTCAAATGCTTCTCGGAAATCAACCTATGCAACGAAGAGAAATTTTTTTGAATTATCCATTGTTAAGAAAAAGAAGAAAGAAGAAACTTTCTAATCATGAAAAACGTAGGGAAAGCACAGACGCATTTTTTGAACTTACAATACTTAAAAATTTGAGCCTCCACTATTTTATTACTTAGATTTGATGAGAAAAACACTGATCAGTAACCCACAGACAAAAAGTACCCTTGGTTTTTGCGTAATTCAAAAGGAGTGAGTAATCCTGTCAACTACTCCATGTTCATGAATTTTGTGAGAGATAATTTTATAGCTGAATAATACAGCTTTCTTCTGATCAAAAGAAAACATGAACAGTTCGAACAATGAGTGAGCTACTGACAGAACATTAAATAACGCACACAGATGACTTCTCAAAACAACTTTCGCACGTCTAAAATTTTGTTTCCTACTTGGAAATATTACTTGGGACATCAAAGTAACAATTTTCATTTGTATTTTAAGGTACCAGTACTATTTTTTAAATGTTAAGAATGCTGCCACTAATGAAGTACAGTAAGAAACAAAAGAGCTTTTTCAAGCTGTTTTTATATAAAACGCTGAATTTTGGCTGGTAACTATAACTTAGTGTCGTAGTTTTAAAAAGAAACGAGATAGATCAATGCAGAATCTACGACAACCTACATAAAAACTTTAAATGACTAAGATCTGTTGTTTCATCTCCGAAAATTTCAGTGCTCAATTTCAATCATGCTGGTTGGCCATTAGTCGTTTTGGTTGTAATGTGTTCTCAATGCTGACTCGGTACGACAGCTCATTGTAGAGAAATATTTGGTTAGATTCTGCGTGTTTTTCTTATTTGTGAAATTCGCGCTCGTTTACTTACCGACCACTTATTATCACTCGTAATCAATCAATGCTACTGTTAATCATTAGACATCAGACGGCAAATGAGAGTTAGTTTATAAAGCGAATTTCAGAAAAAAATTCATCCGTCATGTATCAAACTAATTATGTTTTAATGCTTGAATAAAACGTGTATTTTATTTCGATGTATTTTAGGTCATTATTATGTATGAATGCCAAGAGTATCTAGAGATCCGATGTTGATGCGTCTAATACCGACAATTTTTTTATCTATTCTCTCGATATGCAATGTATTCCATGATTATCTAACATAGGCTAGCTAACAGAAACATTCAATGGATTTGAAAATTATAATTTAACATACTGAAGGAGTGATTAAGTTGATTATTTGACATTCTCCATTTTGACAACGTGCCATACCATAGCAGTTCATTACACATTTATTTCCAATATAAACATATTGAAGATAATTATCTGAACAATTCAATGAAAACTTCAATCGAAATCGAATAGAATTATTTTGACTTGAAAATAAATTAAGTGGTATAGTCAAACGATAGAATGTAATGTTGCCAAGATGATATTTGATTGGTATCATGTCTATGTCATCTTGATCGGCAATTTTTAACCATGTTAATCCTAGGTTCATTGAGTATTCAACAATATTCTCTGTTATATTAATACAATGAAATTCAATTTGTAGAATGTAATCCGGATTACAGTAAACATCTTTGGTTTCATAAATGATTTGATCAGTTGAATTTATGATTCTTAAAAATGTTTCATTCCATTTCGTTGGGCTTTCATCGTCTGATGAAAACCATTGTAAATGAGAATGTATATGAAATACATTAAATTGTTCTATTGACCATGGAGGTCGACCACCAGTAGAAGAATCTTGTAGAAGTCGAAGTTGAAGAATATACGGAGGTAATAATTTTGTGATGCTTAGAGAAGAAAACAAGAATGGATATTTGCTAAATCTGACTAAAAATTTTATTCATCATGAAAACTTATGACTAATGAATAGCATTCAGGTTTATGTCGACGGATGGTATGAAAACGAATGAACGAACGAATTTTTGTTTAAATGACAATTATTCTGAATCAAGCACATGAACAAATAGAAAAGCTTGTTAAATATTTCACATAATTATGAAATATCTCTTATTCCATATGAAGAATGAACTATGCTTATAGCTCGAGGAAAAGTGATTGAGTGCACCGAATATTTCAGTTATGCCCATTTCTTATGTAATCTCACTGTCAGTTATATTTCCAATATAAATAGAATATTTTGACAATGGATTCAAATTCTTTCTCGAGGTAAAAATTTTTCACAGATGAATTATTTGTGCATGATACAAAAGATTCTATTCTACTTATACAATACATGAGCTCATAAAGTCAAAGAAACACTCCAATTATATACAATGAATACTTTCGATGAGACTCTATTCCACTCTAAATTTGACGAATTTCTAAGATAAAACGAAACTAGACAATATGACTACGACCTATGCTGAAAACATACTTCAATTGATGATCTTTAAATATATGTAATGTATTCCATTGATGTGAATTTATTTCACGATATTCAAGACGTATCCAACCGTCACCATTCTTTCGAACATTTGTTTTTGACATACATCGATCATTAAGTTCAATATGAACATATGTATGTTCATGATTTACATCAATGTAATAAGTTTCTAATTCTCGTTTGTATGTCTAACAATAAACAACGATATTAGTTCTTTTTTGTAAAATTAATAATATTTCATCGAACTCGTACACTATTAAAAGTTGTTCCACATTTGGCATGATCCACAGCACCGTAACTTGTGTAATAAGTTTGTTGAAGAATATTCAATTGATTTGGAAATCGAATTAATGATAGACTACAATCACTATTCGTCCAATGTGGATTACATCTAAATAGCAGTGAACATAAATTTACGTTGCCAAATTCATTGGAATATTTACCTGCATCGTCCATCACTAAGACACATTCCGTGGCCATTACATGCATTGATACACTGTGAACCAATGTATAATTCTGATATGCCAATGACAAATTGCTCGTCATCAGATGCTGCACAGTCAGCATTAAAACTGATTCGAAAACGAACTTGATTTGATCTATTTATGAGAAAGATAATTGATGCAATTCTTTAACAAAAATGTGCGTTTGAATTTGATTATCTTCATATAGACGTGATAAACAACTGCAGTATGCAAATTTGTTGTAATAATATTCGATAGACAAAAGATTTCAAATAGACGAAGTTCCTCTTCTCTACACTCTATCATGCACTTCATCAATCGAAGTAAGAATCATCTGAATAGAACTGATTGAACTGTTTAGAATTCGAATGTTTTCAATCTAATCGGCTCTATACTCAATGAAAAAAAAACAACCCACACAGTTAAGTAACTCGCTGTCGATTAATAAAATATTCATGAACAATTATCTTACCCGATCATCGATGATGTTAATTTCCAAGTGAAAATTTTTATTTGTTGTGAATGACCACTATCGAATATTAGTAAATTATTATGATCAATCGTTTGCCATGTAAAACCATAATCAGATGAAAATGAAAATAGAATATCTAATTATTCGATGAAATAATTCGTTGTAATTATTTAAATTTCATCAAGAGAATATGATCATACTTATGCAACAATTAAATGAAAGTGGAAGTAGACCTAATTGAATATAAAACAAATCCTCGAATATATTCAAATCATCTGTAATAATGTCATTGATTATTGAATTTATTTTGCCTAAAAGAAAATACATAGATTCTCCGTTTTCCTGGTATTGATTGTTCATAGTTTAAACTATTACCTTTAACTGGAAATATAACACATGTACCATTAAATATTCCATCGCCAAATGAAACAAACCAATTCGATTCGAAATTCTCCATGCGATCGAATTTTCCATAGATGACTTCTTGAAGAGTAATCGAGCCACTAACAATAATCTGTTGACAGCAAATCAAAAGACTTCGCTCATACAATTCAATAGTCTATATTGTCTCTTACCTGTTCAAGTTTCAAACATTTGGAAGTATTCGTTAGAAAAACCAAACGAATAAGAACATGACTATATCTCATGTCATCCAAAAAATCTTCGTGTATAATATACGATTGATTGATGTTTAAAATAACATATTTAAAGAGTTGCCAATTTAAACCCATGTTACGTGAATATTCTATTGATACTATTTGAATATCATATTGACAAATCGTTTGAATGTGAATTTCGAGAAATCTAAAATTTCGAGTAATTTATTTATTTATCTTTTATTTGATTCAGTTTGTTTTTTTCGTCTTTTACAATTTACCTAGTTGAGATAAGATTTAACGGTGGTAAAATAATAAGATCTAATAAATCGGTTGAACTATTATTAAATCGTTCAATATATATTGTTTTCGTCGATGAGAGTAGACACTTATTCTTTTCTGAACAACGACATTTGCCATTACATGATTCCAATTGACATAAAATATCACATTCAGATCGAACAGTAATGTTAGTTATTTGCCAACGCATGGCTATCGTTGAATCTGCAGCTAACCAACGGATACGAACGAATCTATACACGAAGTAATTCATTTTATGCTTTCTCTAATATTTGAATCAGATTTAAGATGTTAGAACAAATGATTAACGCAATATATTTTGATTCATTTACAATTCAAAAGTTTTTCAGCTGTATGCAAAAGCAGTTCAACAGAAATATATGACTATGATCGATGCATATACAAGGTGTTGCTGTCAGAATCTTGATATGAAGTCTCTTCAAATGTAAAGTTTCGAAAAATTTTCATCTCGCACAAATGAAATTCAGAAAAGAGCCTATGGAAGTTCAGGGGCGCGATAGATGCAATGGTTGGCAGTCATCGAAACATTTACCTACACCATCACCTGCACGATCACTCTCAATGTTATTCACAAATTCACTCACGTATACTCTTACCGCCAATCAAGTTCCTAACTAATATAGTAAAATATTGGATACTTGATTTCTAAAATACATTTTTCAGATTTTTCTGATATTCTAGTTTTTCACGATTGCCCAATTCTACGTACAGATTTTTCGAACTTTTTTCTTTTCAAGATTGGGACACCCTAATTAAACAAGATCATACTCACAGGTTGACAAGTGCTCTCTTATGGAAATTATTTTCCAATATAATGTTTTCCTCAGCTAATTATCGATTACGTATGTTTGTATTCTTCTAGAACTTCTGTGTTTTAATCACCGAACTTTTCATCTGTTCGAGTATATCAGAATTTAAGATATTAAAGAATACATCTTTGATTGAAGTCCTGTTACTAGCATAAATACATGTTTGTTCATTTCTGACTAGTAATTATCTATGTCGGAAAAAGTATTGGGCCATATTGTCTATTCTCATAATCTTTCAAATGAATAGTTCTATTGGCAGAATGAAGGCCACCAAAGAACCAGATAATCTCATAAGAATAATACCACGATTATTATTGTTAGTTGCACAGATGCCTCAAACATTATCATGTGTTCAGACTGGAAATTTCGGTTTAGAGCTCTGTATTTCAGCATATAAAATTGAAAGTCTTTCCTCGATTGTTACTATCATCGATCCCTGTTGTTGACTTCGACTCTAAATTTGATCTACAAATGTACTACGTTGATATAAATAATCAGCAGGTATTGTTGTTCATTTCCTAATTAAAACGAAAACTATATTCAATTATACTAGATTGCCGACAATATGTTGCAATAAGTCAAAAAAGAAACAAGCAAACACTTCAATCGAACATTTCTATTGTTGGTGTAATTCTAATATTAATTGAAAAAAAAGTTATTTACTTACTTAGACAATTGGTTGTAAGCGTATAACGGTAAAAAGAATCTATTTTTAATGGCACGAAGTGGTTGAGTAATAATGATATCATTGGGAATAGAAGCAATTGTTGGTGGCTTATCAATCGATGACCATGTTTGACCATAGTCAATAGAAAACTCAAGATCAAATTGTGATTGATTCGTTGCTTTTGATGCATCAATCATACAAGGATTTGAATCTATCTGAAAATTTGTTAAAATAAAACGAACATAAAATTAATTCAATAAATTATTTAAATGAATATCAAACTTGAAATGATAAAAATGATGTTTCATTTAATTCGATATCATTTGTTGAATAAATTTCGAGAGGAAATAAGTAATGCCTAAAATGATCGATTAAATAGAATACATTATCATTCTAATTCTTTATCCTACGTATAATTGCAAGTATCTATTAGTCGAGTATTATGACTAATCCAATATTGAGGTAAGATCTCTGGTATGATTTCAAATCGATTAAGTATCCAATTTGATGTCCATTCTATGGATAGATTAAGAAATAAAATTAAAAAAACAAAGCCAACAACATACTTGTTGTGACTCGTTGAAATAATCGAATGCGAACTAAATATAATTTCATAGCTTCATCTTTTGGTAATTCAATAAGCCATGGTTTATATTGTGATTCTGGACGATATGTTATAGACATCAATTTTTTCCATAAAATACCATTATTTGATGATATTTGAACAAGTATAGGATCGATGAATGTTTGTGTTCGATTGAAACATGTATCCAATTCAATACGTATGAATTTTACACCGACTAAAGAAAATTGTGGACTTACTAAACCACGAGTATGAGCCTGATACAATAGAAAACGAATTTGAATAAATAGAATTTTTTTTTTCAAATTCAACATATTTACATTCGAAAAAACGTATCGTTCGTCATTCGCTGAACATTTTTCATAGCCCCATACTTCGGACCAACTTGAGACATTAGCCGTTAATTGTCGTGATGATATGTCACCATGTAAAACTGTTAATGGATTTGGTGAGCAAAATGGTAGAATATAACCATGGTTACATCTGTATAATGAGTTCGATTAAAATCGTTTGCATCCTCTGTTTACATGAAGCTAACTATGTTGAACTTACTGACATCCATTTGATTGACATAGACCCTGACCAGAACAGAACCATGGACAATCAGCTCCAACATAAACTTTATTAATGCTAAATCGTGCATCAGATTGACTTGTTGTCCATCGAAAACGAACTTCTTGATTACTAGTTTATACAAACGTATTCAAACAGAATATATTTCGTTTATGTTTATGACTTACACATAATTATCTGGTATGGGAATAGTTACAACTCGTGATTGTTGATACAATTGAGCCAAAAATATAGATCCACTCAACGATATATGATCATCACAATATAGAACTGTTTGATTACATGAAGGTATTAACGATATCCAATTCGACCATCCCTGCATAACATTGGAACTTATTTCAAGTATTAAAGACCAATCCGTGTCGTTGGTCTTTTTTATTGGAAACATTTGTAAATCAAATTGTATTATTGAACTTGATTGAATCAATGAAAATTCCCATGTTTGTATTTCATAATCAGTTGTATTGTTTTGTTCGATATGTAAATTATTTTCAAACCAAATATTTTCATCGTTCTGTGTTCGAATACTTATAGAACGTAGATTCCACATTAAACACGAATAATCTTTGAAATAAATATATAATTTTCGATATAAAGCAATAGATAGCAGAAGACTTTATCATTTTAGGAAAAAATTATATTTTTGTTTTACTTTCTCATCGACAAATATAGCAAAGACTTGCGTAATTAGTGTACATAACTCATGTATCGAATTACTATAAATTTACAATGCGAAGCGAGATGAATATGTTTTCTACCTTGCTCTTCAACACTTCATTTCGATCATGCTTCTCATAGAATTTAATTCAGAGACTTCATAATCTTGAAAATTAAAATTCAACCAACTATTTGCAGAGTTCAATTACCGTTTTCTTCAATCCATCTCAGGTAAATATTCATATTTATTGATAAATCATCGAATCGTTCATAGACAGTACTTGTTTCATCTAAAATTTTCTTTGTATACCATTGTATACCGTTGTCATACGAATACTGAAATAAGATTTGATTGGAACAATTTGTTAAACTAACATATTGTAAACCAAATTTAAAGAGTACATATCTTATAATTAACGAAAACAAAAAACAGATCATTGTTTTCTTTTTTATTAAATAGTTATATAACAATAGTTTGGCCTATGCACATACTTAAGTGTTTTAAATGGACCAACAATGGCATAATTTTTCTTAGTACTATTATTTGGTAGAAAACATAAATACGGTGTTGTTTTACTCAGTCGATTATAGCAGCGATATGTCGTTTGTACATGAGATGGTATTAACCAATTCGATGAATTTAATTTATTTGCGAATGTTTCATATCTACTTGATAGAAGTAAATCATTTCGTAAACAATTTGCTTCTATAATGTAATAGAATAGGTTGATTGATGATTTTCAAAAACACATAAGAAATTATACCTAATGTTCGATTGTTATCACATAGACAAATCGGTTGTTCACCTTTCCAACGACATTTGCCATTACCATAACAATTAGCTGGACATGAGGGACCAATATAAATATGATTCAAATTAAATGACTGATCACTTTGAATTCTTATTAAAATTGAACTAGAAGAATACATGAATAAGAATATCCATAGTGATTTATCATAAGTAACAGAGTTAACGAAAAGAATCTGCATACATATGTCTTTGTTTCAAAGTAGCCTTTTATTTCGCGTCGATAGTTATTCAATTCAAACGATTCAAATTGCTAACTAAATCTGTTCGGTGAAGAATAACAGAGTTCACTTCTAAGAAAATATCGTGGAATTCTACTGTGGATTTGTATTTAATTCATTACTCTGACGTTTGTAAGTTTTCAATAGAACGGAGATAAAAATGAAGATTCACTGAAGTCATAAATTTAATAACATGTTAAATCACAATAACACTTGATTTTATCATTCTCGGTCATCCTGCAGATGAAAATGTGACAGAAAGTCAAGTATAATCCCAACAGGATTTCTTATTGTTTGGCAGACATTCTTAAATTCTAAGAAACTAGATTGAGATGGTGATTTTCACTGTTTCAATTGAAAAAACAAAATTTCATTGCAAATTTAACATGAGAGCTATATTTTTAACAACCATTCACAGTTCATCCTACCGAATTTTTGAAATAGAACACGTAGTTTAATGTCAAAATTTTGAATTTTCTTATTCTATTCAGCAGTCTACTAGAATAGATAAGAAAAGTTTACTTATCTATACAAATTGAATGTTAAAATGATTAGCCAACTAAAAGTGATAAACACTTTATTTCGCATTTCTGCAACAAAAGATTTAATTATCTTCTGATTTTTTGACGAACAAGTCACACTATGAACTTTATTTAAACGCGTTTTCTTTTTTCAAAAAAAGATACCGAAAGACCCTGTGGAAGCTATTCAGAAAAATCTTGTATTAATGATTCGACACAGTTTTGTTCATTCTTTTCAATGCTCAAAATCATACATGTCTCTATCTAAATCCTGTGGAAAATCTTTCACTACACACAACAAGAGCAAACAAACTGATTTCTATTGATTGCTGATCATTTTTCTTCATCTCTAAGCATTTCCAATGGTTGATGAAGAGACGATAGAAAAAAAGTTACAATGTCACAGATTGACTATGGTTTTCAACGAACCGTCGAAGAATTTTTGTTGGAATCTGTTGTCCAAAACGATTCATTTGTCGCTCGAATCGTTTTGTATCGATCAATCCTTGCCATGTAATATTATCGAGTGAATAATCAATTTGTAAACGTGTATCACTGATATTTGTATGAGTCTGAAATGCAATCGAAAATAAACATAGAAAATATTTTCTTGAGTGCATTCTAATAATTAAATTAGTCAAACATACATCGATCATAATAACATAGATATGTTGTTTGAGAGTAATGACGGTTGAAATTAATTGAACCATCGTTTGATTATTTTTATTCGCATACAATCCCGATGAGTTAATTGAATAAGTTGGATAAAGCCATTTTGATGAATCGATTTTCTGAAAAGCGATACTCGTAATTTAGGTAAATAAGTATGATTGAATTACTTGAAATTCATCCATGAAATAATGCTGAATTTTCAATCCGACAAAAGCTACATTTATTATGTGAACAGACAAATTCGTCCATCGAAACAACGTATACTTCGCTTGGCAAGGAATCGACAATGGTGCATAATGATCTCTAGAAATTGAAAATTGAGATTTTTCTTTTTCTATTAATCTTCTTATTCTTACTTCAATGAGAAATCTTTTTCTTCTTTCCATTTACCAAGTTCAAACCATTTGACACCTCCATTCGGCGAACATTCCAAGAGAATACTATTGTTTATTGGCTTATTGGGCAAACTTTGAAAGTGTACAGTTGATAAATCAGTTGAATCAACAAATGGTAGAAGTAATTCATTGTCAACCTAAATTATTAGAATAGTATCAATTGAACTAACGAAGTAGATTCATATGTGAAGTATATATTTCGATCTGATCGGATCAGTAAAGTTATTGGTTAAGAAATGAGCAAAACAATATATCAAATATTATGGTGTAAGCATTATCTCGGCATAGCGATCATAAGATTTGTCAATAGATATACTTAAAGTTACTACTATCAATATTATGATAGCTTGTAGAACTTTGACGTGATATTATTTTAACGCACGTTTGGTTGAATAAAACAGTTACTTTGTTTTAATTATTGCTTATTGTACATAGATATGGCAGATTTCAATCAATAAATGCAATCTTATTGATCCATTTTCATTCATGTTCGAATAGTGGTTTTGAGAAATAAAGTCAAAAATCCTTTCTAACGAGTCCTAATTATGTCCATATATACTTCATGACTGTGGATGACTCCAATCGATGGGCTGGACCTACTTTTTCTCATCTGAATCGAACATTCTTCTTCAAAAGTAACAGTTAACCTTAGATAATTTTAACCATCTCAAGGTACCTTTCTCCATAATGTCATCTAGCTCGATGAAAGTTATGATTCAAAAGCAAATCGTTCGAATGTCGAACATTAGTCAACGAATTCTTTTAAATAAGAAGATTTTAACTTACGACATTTATTTTATGTTTCATTAAATCTTGTTCCTTGAAGGATAGATTTGTTAGTTGTTTCAGTGATTTTGGCTTTTCTTGCCTTAAGAAAAACAAAATTCAATCAAATGAAAGCTATTGAAAATTTTCTCATCTTACAAGCACATTCCTTCTAAGCAAATTCCATTGAGCCAACAATTATTTTCACATCGAACACCGAGATGAATAGAATTTAACATGAATTTTTTCGTTGCTGTAACTGT
The DNA here is from genome assembly GCA_900239685.1 of Rotaria macrura. NCBI lineage: Eukaryota > Metazoa > Rotifera > Eurotatoria > Philodinida > Philodinidae > Rotaria > Rotaria macrura. The sequence continues at coordinate 29,344 of OENT01000167.1, forward strand.
TAAATTGAATAGAACATGTTTATACCATAATGATTGTGGCAATGTAATAATCAATGTTAATGTTGAATTTTCTGAATGATAAGAAAAGATTTCCATACGATTCGACAGATGAACTTGACTCGAATTGATATGCAATTGAATCTGAAATAGATTTTAAAATTAGTCGACGAGTATAGAAACGTGAAAAAATGAATTTACATCATCGAAATCGAATGATAGTTTGAATTCTTTTCGATTGATGAATTCCAATTGAAAACTAAGTATATAGCCAGGTCGAATATATGTTAGATTTGTTTGAAAATTTCTATTAGCGAAAAACAAAAGATGAATTATTTAATAAAGAAAATTAAAAACAGTACATTCCAAAGGTTATTACATACTTAGTTTGTTGACTTTTTTTGATTGGTTTTTTCGATATTACATCCCGAATAGAAATATCATCAATAGCCCAAACATCTTGATTATCACCACTATGCCTCATTTGTCTCCATTCAATGAGACAATTTTCATTTTCTATTTTCTCTTCAAATAAAACTCGACTGATTGTTCTATTAAAATTCAACAATTAAACATAAATTTAAACAATAGAACTAAACAGATTTCATTAATCAGACCGAAAATCTCGAGCGAATATGTCCGATATACGAAAAAGATCAACAATATTCCAATGAACACCATTCGAACATGATGATAATAATAAAATCGATTTTAAATCACGATCAAGATCATTCATACTTGTACCAAAACATTGAGGATTAGTTATGCCAAGACGAAGTGTAAATTCAAGTAATCTATCGAAGAAAGATCATATGAGAAATTAATCTAGAGCGAGTGTCAACATGACTAGATAAACTCCGAAAATTTGGAAATTCTTTTGCTGAACTATAAGTGAACAGAAGATTTTGTTTTTCTTATTTCTAAAATATGAATTTCAAATATTGTTTTGCAATATTGACATAAGAGTCATAAAATGCTCCTAGTCTGTACGGATGTAGTAAGTGATGATTTACTGTGGATACGTTTTCTTTTATTGATCTCTGCTTGAAAAATAACTGCGTTAATGATGATATGAAATCTATCATGATTTTCTTGTATTTGTCATTTACATATACAAACCGTTTCCCGAAGAAAAATGAAGTAGATATATTTTTTTAACTTTTAAGTACAACTTATTCAAGCATAAGCGTGATATATCATTGGACAAAATCAGCCGATGTTCTCGCAATAACCTAAGAAACATTTCTGAATTCGTTCATAGCATCTCTTCAAGTCAAACTCATGCAGAGGAAAAGATTGTGAAGTTTTATAGAAAGTTTTTCAATAATTAGCAGATAGATCGTGATAACACAAGTTTTCTGGCCCTTTTTCATATGTCGAACTGAATAAGTATTCATTGTTATTTTGTAGTATGCGTATCTGACTCGAATTTTCCTCTCTATTATTATCGAAATGTTTTCTCTCCTTGATATGTTCAATGAAAGTTGTTCACAGTGAGAAGATAAAATGATCCGAAATTTTATCTCAAATTAACATTATTCCTAAAAACTAATTCTAAGCTAAACGTGAGTGTTCATTTAATATTCAAGAAGAAAAAAAATAAAGCTAAGAAAAATCTTAATAAATAAACTAAATAATTTGATTGTCAAACATGAAAAACCAATCTGCTAACTTACAAGATTCGAAGGATCGAAGAACAATTTAGACTATACATAGAACGTCTTATTTATACAAAGAAATAAACATGAATCTTTTTTAAATCTTCAAACATCTAATGTATCGAAACTTGTTTCAGATAAATTAATAGCGTAGTTGCTTCATCAAAAGAGATTGTAATGATTCATTGAGAAAGAAACTGGAGTTATTTCATAATTTTACATCACATTCATATGCATGATCATAAAATTTGAGTCGATTTGAATATTAACGAAGAGAGCTACATTTGTGATTGTAAAAACAACAGATATCGATCTAGATTTTCACGTATGGTCTCTTCTAATTGGATTTCCTCAGTACTGATCTTTTTTCACGAACATATTACCATTCGTCAGAACTGTTCGTTGATTAGAGTAGATAAAAATCCGAAAAAAAAAACTTTTTCTCATACATTTCGAACAAAGAAAACAAAGACTTGGAATGGTACGCTTGTGAGATCGTTTCTTATTTCTAAGAATAACTAAGTTTAATTTTTAATTTCAATAGCAATGTATGATATCATTTATTTGTTGATACGACAAAATATTTACTTTGGTGAACTACCATTTATGTTTGATATTCGTAGAAAACGAAAACCAGTCCTCGAAAACACTAATGGTTTTCCTTGAGAAATGATATCGCATTTATAACTCAATTGTCCACCTGAAAAATATAAATTAATTTATTGACAGTAAAATATTGATTTATTTTTATGGTTATACCTCGATAAGTCATCAGATCTGTTTGATTATCATTATTATTTATGAGAAATGAACCTCGATTGAACAACGTTGTATTGCTGATTTCACAGAATTCGCCTGAAAAATCAGCATCACATCTATATTTTTAAAAAAAGACAATTAACAACATTTTAAAGCGCAACCGATTAAAATGTACACAATTATATAAGTCTGTCATACTGATTTTCGTCGCTTACATCCAATCATCAAAACTATAGAATGTAAACACAAACTCGAAAAGAACTATTCTCAATAGTTGTATTCTTGATTAGAAAACTATTGGTATATGCTTTGCTATACCTGCATGAATTAAATTGACACCATCCATGTCCACTACATGCCCGAAGACATCGACCAATGAAAACTATGTAAAACGTTTGTTACTGATATCAAATACACTTTGCATTCATTACCTTTATCGATAGCCCAAGAATTACTTGTAGAATAAGCGGGCATAGCAAACGATGGAGAATTTATACGAAAACGTATATACTCCTGTTGTAATGTTGCTATGGGTAATGGTAATGTTATACGATGCCATCCACTAGAATATGGAAAAATCGATGACAAAAAGTGAACATACGAAATACGATTTTCTCTCGACTCTTACAGTGATGGTAAAACAATGCTTGACGAATACACATGTTGGACATCATGTGAACAAGCTGAACCACGAAAACATGGATGAAATAAAAAATGCCACGTTTTTCCGAAATCAACAGAATATTCAACATCAATACTAAACATAAATAGTTATGTAATAACATAAAATTCCATTCATGAAATACTTCGTACTTTTGACTTGACATTCCAACTCCTACGCCATTTATTACTTGTTCTCGTAGATTACATTTATTATTTAATCCCAATTGAATATAATGTGTAATATTTGATTGTATTAGAGGTAAAGCCATAAAATCTCTAACACTCCAAACATCAATATTTTTTCCTGACGATTGATGATATTGTGATAAACAAATACGACCAAATGATGTTGCACTATGACGTAATTCATCGAATCGAACATGAAACGTTTTATGAGTTTGCTAAAAGAAATTTATACAGATCGAATAGAATGAGAAAAAATGAGCACACAAGCAGCTCATTTAATAGAACTCACTGGTATTTCACGTAGTGATATTCGACGTATTGTTCTTGAATATGCAACAGTTGAACCATTGTAAATAATAGAAAGAAATATAACTGCAGTCGATGTCGACATATATTTATTTCGTTTCGAACATGTTTCTAATTGTTTTTTTTTGTTGTGAAAAGAAAACTTGATGTTAGAGAATTGGAAGCATTCATTTTACCTGTCGAAAGTGTAAATCGAACACTGTCTATTCGAGTCAATTCAGTGAATGGTGAACATAATTGTCGATAATTTTCTTCACTAAATGTAATAACATCTTCTTCGGTACATGTTTCATTTAAATCCATGAAACCTGTTGCATTCCATCTATAAAATAGAAGTCAATAAAAAGATTTATAAATGGAATGATCGTTTGTTTTTCTTTTTATATCGAACTTTGTCCAATCGATTGAGATATTTTTTGAAAGATAAAAGAAAACATCATGTTCATAGTCGATCAGCCCCGATAGAGAAAAATCTGTTGTTGTCGCACCTAATTCTGTTCGAATATCAACATGATTTTCAAAAACCATACTCATTCGTCCGTCACATGTCTGAATAGTGATAGAGAATTATATAAGTTTTTATTTTTTTATAGGTAAATATTACTTTCAGTTGACCGCCAACTAAACGGTACCAATTCGATGTTCGCATAGCATCAAATGTTTCAAAAAACGATTCTTTCTGTTGACGAGATCGAACAATTAACAAATCATCTATAAACCAAGATCCACTACCAGCAAATCTATCACCATCTTGTTCAATTTTTAAGCATACAGTTGATGAATTCGTTAGATTATTTAATGATAATGGTACAGTTACATGTTCGATACCTGGAAGTATTCTAGAGAGATAAATATTGATTAACACAATTAATTTGATTCATTCCTTTTCTTTTCTAATTTACTTTTGTGAATAAGCAACAATCCAATTCGAATAATGTAAGCAATCTGTTGTTATTAGTAATTGAAATGGTGGATCGGTAGGTGCAGGTGGTGAACATGTACCACTACCAAGACGCATGTAAAGTAATGATACATTTGATGTATCGATCGGACGAGAAATCTATTTTGAACATAAGGAAAAGGCATAAGAATAGAACAAAACATATGCAAGTCTTACTAGTCTTCGTTTGCCTCGTGGATTATTAAATATAGCAACACGGCCATCTTCTGCAGCGTCACATTCTCGACTTAATCTCATACCTTCATGAGTTTGCCTACAAGAAATATCCAGCAAGAAAAAATAGATTCATAATAACAAATATAATTATTATATCTATACCAAATTTCTCGTACATGTGGTCCAAAAATTAACCAACTAAAACAGAAAAAAAAAGAATGATCAATAAAATATGAAAATGTAAAAATAACATTGGCCTACTTGAAATTATCTACAAGGGCTATTTCAGTTGTATTAATAGTTCTCATATAAGACTGTACATCGTATTTATCATCATTATCGAATATTTTATCTAAATATGAATATGTACATGAATTGTGTATACATGTGCATGTAAATTCAATATTCGTTCAAACCCGAAGTGCTATTTGTACATAGACTAGTTATTTGTATTTCTTTTGCAATCGTATAACAACGTAATCTAGAGAATACAACATATATATATATATAACATATCGAATGAAGAATTTAGACTTTACTTCAATTGAATGCATTGTGTTTGTGATGAATTCTTTTCAAATTTCACGACAAATTTTGTCTGATGATTATAAGACGAAGATGATTTATTTGTAGGATGACAAAAAGATTCATTACTAGTATTCAAAATCGTATCGACATATTCAATATCGATTGTTACATATGATAACAACAATGTATCATTGGAAGAAAGTATAACTAAATGAAAATCGATCCATATTTAACTTATATAACTATCAAATTTCTTTTTCATTTACTTGTGTAGTATACATTGAACTCAAATGTTCTTGGAATATTTTGAATAATCAATGTGTCCGTTGATGATAATGTACATAAAATATTATCCGAATTTGTATTAACTTGTATAAGCATACAATAGATAAGTATTAAAGCAAAGTTCATTCTCATATGCTATTCAATTGTCTTCTGAATGTTTGTGAATAGTGCCATACGTATATTCTCTTAGTTATTTGATAGACAACAGCCGTTAAAACAGTTGGTATAAACAATGTTGATACTGTGCTCTTTATGTACTCATTCTCTCTTGTATACAGTAATGTGTGAGATTCTCTGTTCTTTGTATGATTTGATATACAAATGTATTGAGACAATAGGAATAGATCCGATCGATCTAAATATAGAATGACAGCAACTCTTCTTTTCATCATAATTCAAGAAATTAGCAATTGAAGATGATGAATATACAATTAGAAAGTATACTGACGAAAACGTCTTAGCTAATATAATCATAAAAGAAATCCAGTGACATATGATGAAGCCGATGCGAATTTGAAAGTATTCTTCTACTAGATCACTAAGGGCTTTTTACATACATTTCTAGTTCTAAATAGATTTATAAAGTATTGATTGAATTTGAACATGATAAAAAAAAGATATGATTTGAATTTTGAGCAGTTTTGAACATTGTTACGGAGGCAACAGTTTATTATGAAAGGTTCAGATCTTTTGATATATAATTCTATTCTAACATAAAATCTAGCAGTATCACAGATAAATCTTACAATCGAAATAACAACGCTGGAAATTGTCGTGATGTGAAATTTCAATGCAACGACATTGGATAATTATTTTTCTCGAGTGGTTTGTTAGGTTACAAATACGAATATCATCCATTAATCAGCTGTGAATTTTCTCTCGGAAATAGAATTCTATTTAAGTTAGCAGAACACTTTTTCCCGAAAATGTATAAATCAGAATCCTGCAAGTCATAACAGGCCAATGAGAATCAGTATCTTCAAATTAGATTCAGGTACATGACGTTCGCTATGATTGATGTATACATCAATCCACTTTAATCAAGGTTTTATTATTTTATCTATTGTTATTCTGTTGATGATTGTATGATAGTCAACGAAATGTTTTTATGAATGTTTAATTGCTTGAAAAAAAACAATACATGGTTCATAGTTAGTTAAAAACTTGTTTGTTTGATTTTATGAATTTTTCATTATATGACATTGAAAGAATAAATATGTAGAAGCATATGGAAAAGACAATTGTAAGTGTTTCCTAAAATAGAATAACGCTTCACTTTTTTGGATATTTTATTTGCACTTATAACCTATATCCATCAATAAATTCTCAGAAAACACATTTAAAAGAAGATCTCAGTGAGAGTTGACATCAAATGAAATCTTATGATGAATCGATGAATAATATACGAAGAACTATGGAATGGAATTCATCGACGAGAAGACGATCTATTTTGAATTATGAGAATACTATTTGACATTCGAAACCATTTGTCTTAAGTCATAAAAAACAAGAAATGAATTATTCAGCCACTTTTCTTTCAATCAAATAAGATTGAATAGATGAATGTATTTGAGGAGGAAAAACTCTTTCCGATTCATAAACTCAAGTTTCGGATGTGTTCACTAATGCAAGAATAATCAATGTTTGATTGGATTGGTTGAGCACTTTTATTGTTTTTGTAGTACTTTGAAGATTTTTAACGCGGAAAGATTTTAATAACTTTCTTCAATCATTACTTGAAATCTATGTTCGATCGAAGTTGACTGCCTAATCATTGCACACTTCAATCATATTACATATGAGTGAAACTTAACGAAAAAGAACGAAAATATCCTTACTTCAATTAACAACAATTACTATTGACTGGTAATAATGAACTAAACAAGAGATGTTTTTTTATTCAGTTCAATATTCAGCAAAACATGATTGTCGAAAATTCAGTCAACTAAAAACAAAATAAAATATCGCTACGTTTATTCGCATATATAGGCCCATTATTTAAAAATACTAACTTGATATAAACAAAGGTTCTATGCAAATAGTTTGTCTACAAACAAGAGTTACATTCATTGAAAATATTTTCAAAGAAAGAATACATTCGACTTCAAAAAACATGAACGGCTGGCAAATTGTTTTTGTGCACAATGAACTCAAAAGATTATTATTCGTTGAATAAATTTTCATCATCTGTAAAAGATCAGCTTATTGAAGAAAGTTTTGGTGATGACATTCGATTTAGTCTATCGTTCATTGAATTTTAATTTCTTCTATATTTATGGATTTAGGCATCATCGTGTGCCAACTCACCCCGTACTAAATTTTCTATTTTGAATACTACACGTGATACTATAACATTTTCCCCAACCTAGAACTCATAAATATAGATTTATTTTTACCAAAGTTTGAGCGAGTAGCTAGATGCTCTTATCGCTTTATTTCTATGAATGAAAGAACTGATAAAATGCAGAAAATAAGAAAGATATCACTTGTTCTTGTTTCTTGATTATGTTTACATCCTAGAGATAAGGGTATTCTTCTGTACTATGCACTTTTTAAGGCCATAAGCTGAAGACATGTCATGTAACGAAGAGTTAGATTATTATAGTCAAAGATTCATTTCTATCATTTGTTTGAACATCGGAGCTAGATCTGATCAGCTCATGTAATTATAACACCATTCTTAGCTTTTAGAGAAAATTAATAAGACATTGCAACAACCACAATGTTTCACGTAATTCGTTCCTTCTTCTCAAAGAAAATCGTTTTTGGAGAGTTATACTTGATGTTTTCTGTAATATGAAGTTTTTCAATAATCAAGCACGTTTACCGAGATATTTCATAGACTCCGTATTATTATATAGTACGAAATGTTAAACAGCATGAATAGGAGTGAACGTGTGTGGTTTTACATCGCTCCCTCTTGCCTTCAGAGGAGATGTTCATCCTATAAACGGCCAGTGTATTACTCAGTGGATCTTGTATAATAGTTTGCTGTTCAATTGTTTCCATTAGTGACAATTTTCTACACATGATCTCAAGACAAGTCGTCTCAAAGCATATGAAACACATTTTCATAGATGTCACCGATGATCATGATTTCAGATAGTAGAAGACATACGAGAAATAATATACATTTCGAACTAGTATAAAAATCCAAAGACCATATGCAGAACTGTTACGTGATGACGCACATAATGACCTTGACAGATAAAAGTCCAACTAGAAAAACAAGGTTAAATAAATACACCACCCACATGTACTTGAAATATATGAGCGACATCAGAAAAACGAGAGACATTTATTCATTCGGAAACTACAATTGATAGACTTTTGGATTTCTAAACAATGAATGAATTATCAAATGAAAAATTCAATCCGACCAATGCTCCAGTCGAGGTAATTCAGTAGCTTGGGGTGATTTTATTTGTGAATTGTTTTATGTCATAAGGTTGTTCCATTACGAGTTGCTGGTCGATTTAAGGATAAAACCGTAATTGTAACAGGAGCTGGATCTGGCATTGGCAGAGCTGTTGTTTTACGACTCATCGAAGAAGATGCTTCTGTTCTTGCTATTGATGTTAGTGAAGCCGGATTGCAGGAAACTGCAAAATTATCATCGAATCCGGAACATGTATCTATAGCGGTAGTATCGGTTACAGATGAACCAAAAATTATCGAAAAAGTTAATGAATATGTGAGTCAGCAAGGTCGTCTCGATGTTCTCGTTAATTTAGCCGGCATTCTACGATCGAATCACTCAATAGATACTACACTTGAAGAATTCAGAGCAATTATTGACATTAATCTAGTTGGTACATTTCTCATGTGTCGCGTATGTCTTCCTCATTTACTGATTACCAAAGGAAATATTGTTAATGCGGCTTCGACAGCAGGTATTCATGGACATCCTTTTACGGCAGCCTACTCAGCTAGTAAAGGTGCGGTTGTAGCGCTGACAAAATCTTTGGCAAGAGAGTATATTCTTCAAGGAGTACGTGTCAATGCAATAGCACCTGGTGGCATATTAACTCCAATGATTACATCTTTTCAATTGCCCAAAGACATTAATCAGATCTTATTGAGCAATTTACAACGGCCCGATAATCAATTAGGTCAACCATGCGAGGTCGCAAGTGTTGTAGCTATGCTGGCTTCTCAAGATGGATCTTTTATAAATGGTGAAATCATTCGTATCGATGGAGGTGTTCATGCCTAAACCATCAGTTATTTTTGTTTTTGTGTGTTTGAAATCACAATTAATCAATCGTATTGTACTTAGCTAAATTTCACTCATCAAATTACTGTTTCAAATTTTTGTCATAGATATAATATTATTCTATTTCATAAAAACATACATGAGCTATTACCAAATCAATTAAACATTGAGAAATAGGTCTCCAGTTTTCAAATGGACAAATAATAAATACAACCTTATCTATTTCGATACAAGAATTATAAAAATCAATTTGAGTCTTAGAAGAAATTTTCTCGTTCTAATTTGAGGTTTACAAATAATATTAGCTGAAAAACAATCGATCACAATACGTATTTTTACTGCTGAACAAAGAGAAATTTTATTATTAGTGATACAGACACTATTTGCGGTCAAATATCTATCATATATAGTTTACATTGATCATTGAAATAGTTTTAACGAATTACATTTTTAGCCCTAAAGGAATTATGGTGAAGATTGCCGTGGAAAAAAGCAAAACTCGATTAAAAATACCAAAAAACAAAAGTGATAATTCCTTCAAAATTCGTTCTGTTCTCTACTTGAGTTCTAATTTGCTATACATATATAAAGAGAGAGAGAGAGAGATATTTTCATATAAAAATCTACGGATCTAAAATGGAAATATATAGAACATAACAATAACTTTTCTTTTTTTATATTATTCAACATTTTTCTTATCGAATCGAGAGCAACACCAAGAGTTAAGTTGTACTATTGGAACATATCAACAATGAATGACAGCCGTTATTATTACACATGTATGAAAAAGTAACGACAGAAAAAAAATTTTTTAACGTGGCATACTTTCAAAACGACACACGAAATTTGACTTTCATTGTTTTCTGTTTTTTTTTCCAAGAAACAAAAACAACAGATTGTAAAAAGTAACAAATTAATTCAAGTGAAAATATGCATTTCCAGAATCAAGCACTTGTTATTGGCTTGAACCGTTCTGCACGTTTGGCTTTTTGTTCCTAAACAGTAATATTACGATTTAGAGTGAAAACGAAATAGAAATAAAGCGCCTTACATTTTGTGTATTCGCTTTAGCAACAGCAGCTACATCACCGAAACGTTCAGTTCGTTTCTTGATTTCTTCAGTTAAGATTTGATTTGCTGGTACAGATTTCTTGTCTGTCTTATTTTTTGTTGACGCAAGCTGTAAGGAATTAAATGTTAATAGAAAAACTAATGCGAAGCTTCGTCTTACTGTTGATGGTGTTACAACACCAAAACGGTCGATTCGTTTTTGTTTTGTGCCTTCGTCAATTGTTACTGTTGGATTATTTACATGAAAACGATCGGATCGTTGACGTTTTTTCACTTGTTCACTTTCCTTGATGAAATAATAGGAAGAATCACTGAGTTGTAAATTTCAATATACATAATTCTTAATTACATACTGTTGATTCAGGCGTTGTACCGAATCTTTCTAAACGTCGTTTTTTAGCTTCATCATCATTGGACTCCTGGAAAAAAAGCACAGAGCATTAGTATTCATTCATTTTGTTTATCATCCCCTACATGTGTAGAACCAAAACGTAATGCACGTGAAAGCTTCTTAGCTTCAGGTGCTATTGTTCCGAAACGTTCAAGACGTTGTTGAAATCGCTAGAAAATTATTCGTGTTAATCATATCCTAGAAACGAAAGTTGGAAACTTACATCAGTTGCAGGTATGTGTTCATTTTCATTATCGACATTGATATTACTAGAATTCATTTGGAATTTACACTGGCTAAATATGACTTCTAACATAATAATTATGAACTTACACTGATGTTTCAGGAATTTCTTTCGTTTCTTCTACTGATTTATCAGTTAAACTTGTCTCAGTAACTGTACCTGTAGTCATTTTTTATTGATTCTGGGAGGTGAAGGATTATAAATTTTTTTTCTGAAATGGAATGACTAAGTGTAGAGAGAAAGACACAAACAGTACTGTCAGTAAACACCAATGAAAGAAAATTCTTAAACAAGAAGTGATTTGTCTATTATCAACCAATGGTTATGGAATACTGTTTTTATTAAATAATATAGAGGGCAGTCACAAGTAGAGACCAAGTTAAAAAATTTCATATAGAATATAACTGATGAGATTGACTTACAGTTCGTTTTCATCATGCTTCTCTCATAATTCTTATTATCGACCATACAAATGAATGTTGTAACCTCTCAAAACCGACACAATTAAAAAACGAATCTTTTCACAGATAGCAATTCTGTATCGTGCCATATTCGAGAATGTTTTAATAACTCGTTCAATATCGATGTCAATCAATAATGATGCACATAGATTATAAAATGTCTCTTAAGATGATTTTCATTCATAGTATTTTGAACGGACGATTGTTCGAGCTTTAATATCGAAAAAGATTCGTTGGATGGTGATAGTAATAGATTTATGGAGATCTTTCTTATGAAGCTCACATGTTTTGAATGAATGGAAAAGGCATATATAAGAGTTGTTGCTCTACTACTCTCTTGGATTGCTCACTTCAGAGTACAAGTACAATAGTAGACGTCATTGAAAGTATCGAGCAATAAAAACTATTTGTCTTTCTAAATCATGCAGAAATATAATGATAATATGGTGTTCGTCGAAACCACCACGATGTATACACATTTGAGTGTAACTCCACTGTAAGAACAACAGGTCAATGAAGAATTATAATCTATCTCATAATACTCTGTAAGACTCTAAAAAATTTCAAACCAACCAATAAGACTTTACTGATTCTCACATCTCTCGTAGTTCGTACATTAGACTAATTTATGTAAGATAATTTTTTTAATTCCACAATTTAACAAGCTTAAAGTTAATATGCCAAATAATACTGTTTTCGTATGAATCATTGATATTCATTACGAATTTTTGGAGAAAAAACCGTTCTACTCATTGGTTGTATTCTAGTACTCTTACGTTAGCCGATTTTTATCTATGTGAAATTACAGCTTTCATGCTTCATGGGTCGTATGATTATTTCATGTTCACGATGGCATCGCACTGCTATCCTCTTTCGATGAACACCACGCGTATACAGATAAGACTAATGGGTTTGACAGAATGAGGGAACCTCTCAGTATTTTGATATGATCTCTCTTGAGTACTGTTATATGTAGTTGAGTTCGTTGTTTTCTAAAGATAGCCTGTGCAATTCCCTACGGAAACTTGATGGAAAAAGGTGGTCCAACGAATAACTATCAGATGGTATCCCTTCAACGTTACAATGCACTAAAGCGGGCTTCTTTTAATGAAATAATAATTTCATTTTTTCCAGCGAAATAGATAAGAAAATCTATTCCAATCGATGTTTTCATTTGTACTCTTGGTAACACAATTTAAGAGAATGTAGTCAGACAAGATTGCTAGGTTTCTGCAGACGTTCTTCTATAGAAGAAGAGTTGAACCCATCGATTGTTTCTATTTCTATAATTCATATCATGCATTCTATAAGAAAAAGAATCACACCACAACATATTATTCATATGGATATTACAGAGAAGTTTAACAGAGGGGAACAAAGAAACGGTGTTGTTCTACTAATTTACTGCATGTTAGAAAAAGACATTCGTTGAATCGATGAAGCTGTTGATGGGTTACAAAATGTTCTATTCAGTCTTTTTATATGAAATCGGAAGAATGGCTCAAATAAGTTAATATGAAAATACACGTGTTGAAAGTGAACTTATTTAGTGAATTGTTGTGTTGACAACATATTATTTGATAGGTATTCAGTAGACGAGTTCTTTTCATAAGTTTTTTCTAGAGAATTACACGGACTGTTTCGTGAAAATAAATTCAAGTATATGTACGTCACTACTTGAGAAAGATAATCGCAAAATATTGAGCGATACAGTTATTCTAGTGTATCAGTTAGATATTGAATTTTTATTAAGAATCAATCACTTCATAACGACAAAATGCGATCAATTAAATCATCTCGATTTGTCGATCGAAGAAAGTGTGTGAAACAAAATTCCATAGTAATTTAACATATTTTTTCAATATGTATTTGAGCTAATCCATAAAGTCATGGTTTTACTTACTCAATCGAAATCGTCGAATCCAGCTGCCTATCGAATTCATAGAGGAAAGAGTCTTACGATTTTTGAGAGTATTACGCTTGGTCTCGAATATTTTTATTAGTTTACCGCAGTCTATAAACTCGGGAAGTTTTTCGAATTTTCAGAAATACTTGCGTGTATTGTAGTGGAGACGCAATTCAATAGCTTGTATTCAAAAAAGATGAATGAAATCATTCACTTGATCACTACAGATAAATTGATTTGACGAGAGAATTTCGTTTCAGATTCAAGTTTTATTTTGAATTATATAACTACTAGTGTTCGAACTGTTCGATGAGACCCGTAGGTCCTTGAAGTAGTTCGATCAAATATTCTGTTCTGCTCGAAATATGATTGTTTCATTAAATTTTTGATCTCTCACCAAGCTTTTATGGGGAAAAATTGAATAAATAATTTTCTACTTGGTATTTTGATCAATCTTATCATTCGTGTTAAGTTTGAATAATCGTAGTCCTGCATGAGTGCATTCTCCTGTCTCACGTTAAAAAATACTAAAAAAAGAAATTTCTACGAGTGATAGCTTTAAAAGTAGTCAGTCATGTATGTGAATCAACAAGTCTTGACTATGTGCTTCTATCAAGTTCGATAGACTCGTTTTTATTTTTCACAAAACTACATCTACAGTTAGTGGATATTGTCTAGTGTCCATATTTTGAAAAAAAGTTGATTTTGCATTTCATAGGTCTTTCTCATGCATTCAAAATTCTCACATTTTATTATTTTATCTTCAGTAGATCTGTGTCGTTGAAGTCTAATGCTAGCCGATAGACGAACAAGAATGAATTACATATGTACGTATATACTATAATATCCTACAATAAGAATTGATTTGCTGAGTTCTGACCAATCAACATTGACGAAATCGTGTGCAGACAAACGATGGTTGATTTTTTAGTTTATTTTTCTTTCCAGTTTACATCTAAAAATGAAAAAACGACACAAATCTAAGGCAACGCAATTAGAAGCAGAACGCGATGTTGAAATTTACATCCGTTTGTTAGTTTTAATGAAGAATTTGATATCCGATTTTTAGCATACGTTTTTCACTATTTAATTCTAGAGAGATCGAAGATCAAGTTATAGTTGAAGAGCATCTTTTGAGAAATGCAATTGATCGATCAATCAGCGTTCTATTTGGAGAGGTTTTTACTTTTCTTCAAAGTCTTTTTGGTTAATATTTACGTTTTTTCTCTTTTTTTTAATATATGGATCAATAAGATTGGCAGCCAATTGATTCGTATAGAGATTGTTTCGTTCAGATATGGTACAGCTACGATTCGTACTAAAGCCAAGTAAAATAGTTGCTTTTTGAAGTCTCCTCTTTCCTAATAAATAATTAACGAATTTCAGGATGTTAAATCAAGTTCGTTGTGCTTTGGCATTTTATGGTATACATGATAAACGCGAATGTGCTTTTCGTATTGATACTAAACAAGAAGTGGATAATAATGATGACGATGGCGGCGGCGATGAAGATGAACAAAGATCGCTCGTGATGCCAATAGATTGATAATATTTTCATTGTTTTTTCAGATATAAGAAATGTGGAAGCATCATAAATTTGATCCGAATTCAATTAACTTATCGTGTCATACCGATGAAAACCTCAATAATGTAAGATTTTTATTCATATTCAAATATGTACAAGAAAAAGAATGTTATAAGAATTCTTGTTATTCTCAAATTTTAGTTTGATATATTATTACATGCCGAATGGGATCGCGCCGTTACTCAAGGTTATTTTTCCTATCAAATGGATAATAGTATAAGAAAACGAATACTTGATGGTGATCTTCATTATGTAGTCGAAGTAGTGTTTGTTTCTATTTTCTTGACAATGACAAAAAAAAATAATAATAAGAGAAGATGTTTTAAAATTCATCATGGTGATAGTTAGTAAAATGAAAATTCTAGACGAATAATTTGCATACTTACCGAGGACACACTCTCAGTTGTTTAATAGTTACTATATCGAATTCACATAAAACCTGAAAATGAATTTCTAAATTTTTGAAAAACTAATATTTTTAAATTATGAAACAGTCAACTTGTATAACTTCAATTGTACAGGAGATAAATTTCTTTATTAAACGCTTGAAACTTCAATGATAGAAAACTACTCTCATGGATCATCTATACAATATTGATCTTTTGAAAATTATATTTTAATGCCGCTAACTTATGTATATCAATAGTTTCACACCGAACTCGATTGCTTACTTAAATCTCAAACTAATATCTGTATTATGTTTTTGGTTTGAATGCTATGTAATGTCACTAGACGGAAATGAACAGAAGTTCTCTTGTTAATAGACAAGATTATTCACCAACGTTTCAAAGATTTTACGTTCGTTAAACATGAGAACTATGGATCCGATGATCGATGCATAGATTCTAGAATATCTTTATTTTTATTGATGCATATAGTTGAATCGTAGTCGATTTGAAAAACGTCGAGCGCCAGATCCATTCGAACATGTCAATACACAATTCGATCGAAATAGATTTAATTTTAATAGAATCAAGGATGGAGAAGTAAATAAATTAAATTAAGTCATTTTTTAGTCTAGAATAATCTATCTATAGATTCTTCTTTCTTTAGATGATGACGAACGAACAGATAAACATTTAGTAATCATTAATAATTCACCTATTCGTCAGTATCAAGTTCTACTTGTACCGAATCGTCATCTCGAACAGTCACAGGTAATACAAATCATCATTTTAAAAAGGATGAAGTTGCGCAACTGATGATGAATCATCTTTGAGTCCGATCGATGTCTATTATGTCGATCGAATTGAATTCTCCATGTTCTGAGAACCGCTCGAATCCTTGATGCATTGCTAAGAAAATAGAATACATAGAAAGCGATAAAACAACAAACTAGTTTACGAATCGACGAGTCTAAAAATGCAGAATCTTTCTACTTGTAAACGATTCATCTCTTGACGAAATTGTCTTGTGACAATAACGAATCGATGAATTTTATATGTATGAAATACATTTAGATTTTAACTGTTGATTGTATTCTATTCGGACTTCATTTTGTTGCTTCAAGTGCTCATCCATTCATCTACGTTGGATTTAATTCACTTTGTGGTTATGCGTCAGTTAATCATGTAAATAAAATTGTTCTTTATTTTTATCGAAAGAAAATAAGAAACGATGATTCTGTGTAAAATTTAGCTTCATCTTCATGGAATCTATATGCCCAATCGTTTATATATTCAAACTATTGTTAGTTTCATTCGTATTTAATTTTCCTATGAATGTTTTGTTTGCTCTTCAGAAATGTACACCGTTTCATATTAATTCTAACTGTTATCTTTTCGATTTATTCACTGTACAAGGCTTTGCTTTCGAAATCAAACAAGAAAATGATTTCAATAGAACCGCACGGTAATGTTTCTTGAATTGTTCGTGAAAAAGAATTGAACGATCGTATATTTATTTAGACATATTCATAAAGTAACAAGTTTTCTTGTTTCATCTGATATTGCTCATAATATAGCGATTATGAAAGGAGATTCATTTTCATTACCATCTGAACCAGCAATACGCATATTTATTTGGTTTCGTCAATCGAACAAAGGTAAATACTCATAGATAGATGTACTAGAAATGCATAGTATATTCTAATGTAGGAGCAAAAACATTTCATCAATGGAATATTGGCTGTTTAGAACTTTCAGGTTATACATTCCTTCAATGTAAGCACAACTAGATTCTTATTGATGTTTTCAAAAAATGAGTCTAATTTTAATTTAGACGAAGAAATATTTAATGATGCAACTGAAATGAAATTACTCGAATCAATCAATGAAATATCTTTGTCATTAGAAAAACAAGATGAAATCAAAGAGAATGTGAAAATATTATTAGATGATTAAAATAGATCGAATCAAATGGAAGCATTGACAACTATATAAATTTTCGCAAAATAACTTTCATTGTGTTGTTGAGAGTGATCTCCAAGGAATGATTCGAATGTATGCTGTCAACATTGACATATGACTAGACTAGATCTCATTTTTTTTGTGTTTAAACGAAAAATCGATTATATTTAACAAGACTAAGTTAAATAGTTTTCTCATTGTTTTCTTACAGATATGTCATTGTCATTTGTTTTTCGTCGTTTGGCATTATTACAACAACCACATGTCTATGCATTTTCTACTTCAGCTGTAGTGTTTAAAGGAAAAAACACTGGTGGTGGTCAACCGAAAGCATCAAAACATCTTCTATCTGATGCTGATTTATCGGCATCATCCATCGATTGGCCATCATTAAAGTCACAGTATGACAAATTACTTGTTGAACTTCATGAATTATATTCAAAACAAATTCAACTACGAACATCATCATTAGCATTCGAAGAATTGTCCGTTATTCTTCCGCCACATAATAAAGCACATCAATTGAAAGAATTAACACAAATAATTCAAAAATCACCACAAATGTTTATGATTGATATGACACGACATGCTCAATACATACCGAATGTTCTGGAAGCAATTCATAAGTCGGGTCTTAATGTTAATCCACAACAAGATGGAACAACACTTTATTTACCAACACCGAAAGTAACACGTGAACATCGTGAGGAATTAGCAAAGAATGCAAAGAAATTAGCTGAACAAATTATTGTTAAGATGCGTGAAGCGTATTCAAAAGCACATCGAAATTTGAAAAAACAAGAAAAAAAATTAAGCAGTGACTTAATCGTTGATTTAGATGCTAATTTAAAACATCGTCTTGATCTTTATATTGGACAAGTTGAAAAAATTCGTTCAGAAAAACAAAAAGAATTATTAGATATGACCTTTTGATTTAAAACGAATAAAATGTTTTCATGGAATAGAAAATTTTCAAAAAACAAAGTTCAATCAGCACGAAAGAATTGCACAATGAGTATCGACAAAGTTATAAGCTAAGACTATGTTACATGAATCAATTTCGACGAATATGTTAAAATACCGATAACAATCATTTAAAGTAATTCGAGCTCGAATCAGGGAACGATAGAAGTTCGTATTTTATAAACTATAGAAGAATAGTTTTAAGAAATGTGATCACAAGAACAAATGTGCGACGATTGGGAACCATAGATCGAATTTATTTCCACTGCTCATTTTCCATTTTGCTTCAATGAATTTTTGGTACAGTATGATCTGAATTTGGAAAATTCTGTTTTAGAGTATACTCACCATGATGGTTATGGATTATCTTTCCGAATACTTTGAAGCTAAATACAAGACATTCAGCAAGAACAACGATTCCATTTCTCTGAGTTTAATCAATGATTTCAAATATTTTTCTACGATGTTGATTAGTTGATTATGATTCATCTACTTTAGAGATGATTCCTCCTCGCCGAAATAATCTGAAAGTTTCATTAGAGAAAAAACGTTTTCTAAACACGACTCTTCTCAACTTCGAATAATCATATGAGTCAAGCGGTACTTCATTCTTAGGGAAACATTATACGATTAAATCTAAGAACAAGCATAAAAAAGAGACATCCTGAATAGAAAGAGCTCTACAGGTTTTTATCTTCTCATCGTGATTCTGTTATTGATAAATTTGTTGTGTATAGTTTTGTTTCTCAAATGAGGAAAATTTATCTTTCTTTTCTATTCAGGGTGTGACTGTGTGGTCGTATATATGTGATTGTTATTTTATTCTACACACCCACATCCGCACCCTCTTCAAATTCAATCCGGCGAACAATGTTTGTTTCTGATCTTGCACATCTCTAATCCTAAAACATATGATGGTCTTGGCTTAATTTTCTTATCAATTTCGATGGACAAGAGAATTAAGCGAATGAATGAAAAATCAAGAAAATTCTATAAATCATACGAATATAAACAGAACCAATACACACAACTTAGAAACCATTAAGCAATACTATGACGGCTGTACTTCTGTGGTACGAAGAGTCTCGCAAATAGAGTTATGCATTCAATACTTTACCGAATCAAATGAAACAAAGTGCTTGTTTCAACGGATATTATCTTTTCTTTCATAAACTCTTGGTTGATTCTATTTGATACAACAAGAAATCAAGAGATTCTCTACGTATAATAGATGAAACGATTTATTATACTGTCATCTTGTTCCATTTTTTCATGTCAATAGTATGACTATTCACATGTCGATTGAAGCATAGTATGGCTGCATCGAATGTTTTACGCTTCTAGCTCATTGTTTAATTCTTTTCACGATCAATATTGATAATCTCGATAAGATGTCATGATCATAGAGAATCCTACATATTACTTTACAACACATTTATTTTACAAGTTTTACTTTGTAGTAAAGTTCAATAAACGATAATAAAAGTCTACTAGATTTTAGTGAACCTTTTACATCAAGTGAACTACGTAGTGTGTCACTAAGAATTCACTAGACTGATGAAATTATGATGTCTTGATATTTTGAGATATGATATCGTGTCAAAAAGTCATTACATTTCGATCCGTTTGGAGACAACAAAGAATATTTTAGACCGTTATATTCATACCAAAACAGTTTTGATCAAGTTTTATAGATGCGCCATCGTAATACTTGACGTTGAAGTAGACTAACAGTTTTAATTATGAAAGAACAAGTCGGAAGCATGTGACTACCATCGGTTAGAGAAATCATGGCATTTGAATATTTTTCGAATGACATTTAATAAGAACAAGCTGGATACCTGGAGTTTGTAGCATTAGGCAGTGAACAAGAGATCAACTAGTCAAAAAGTGGCGTAGCTGCCTGGATGCTCTCCCTATTATTCACTGTCTGATGCTGCAAGCTTCAGATATCCAGCTTGTTCCCATTAAAAGTAACTTTTCTAACGAATCGTAGCATAAATCAATAAGAACGTGAAATGCTAAAATAAGACTATCACGACAGCTATCACTTCAAACTTGAATAAAATGCCTACACTGAGTACACTCCTTTATCAATTCATCAAATAAAATCAGATAAGACGAAGCAGCTAACCTCTTGAGATAAATTATTTTTATCACTTCCCAATTTCGTTCGAGGGTCTATTACATACCTCCATCGAAGTATTCGATAACATTATCTTGCTACTTAATTCTTTATTTTACAAGCATTGCTGATTAAGAATGTCTTAAGCTCTTTGTTGTTCTTCAAATGTCGATTATCATATATTCGAAAGTAGGACGTTGAATGTTCCTAATAATGTCGAAAATATCATTTTCATTTTCATTGATGAAAAACATAGGTATAATAGAACATGTTGAACAGCTAGTCCGGCTAACGATCAACCAGCATGATTAGTGTTGAGCACTGGAATTCTCAGAGAGAAAACACCTGATCACAATCATTTCAAGTTTTTTAATAGGTTTTCATATGTTCGACATCGATCTATCTGGTTTATTTTCAGAAACTACGAGAAGAAATTATAGCTGCCCGCCAAAAAGGCGCATTTTTGGCTGAAAATAACGTGAAAATGCAGTTTTGGCTTTTATCACATTGCAGCCACTGTTTTGCTCCTGATAAAATGGAGATATCAGTAGTCAGATTGATGCCTAATCTCCAGTTTGGCATAGGTAGATTGCCATAGGTTCTTCTCGATATGATAACAATAGTATTTTCGATGAAGCTTCATAGAGCGAAGTGAGTGTATTACCTCAGTATTTAATCTATCGTTCAAGAGCAACATATTATTTTTCAAAAACGCTTCTTATCAGTAGATAGTTCAAACCCTCCACTACGAATTTTCTCTCGATCAAATGACTTCATGACGTAAGCTTTTTATGGGAAATTCACTATTTCTGGCATAACCGAGATAAAAACGGCCTTTTTTGTGAGTGCGTTACCAGCATGTATTTTTCTTTTAAAACATGAACCATACAGTCAATTTAGATGAAACTTTTAGGCATTAAACAACTTTATAGTACCTATCTACGCACAAAATTTCGAGAGTCTGTGCTTCGCTATTTAGGAGAAATTTGGATGGAAAGTTGCCAAAACATGAGTGTGTTACCTCCGGGACAAGCTCTTTACTTCATCAAAATAAGATTAAAGAATAATTCAATGTGTAAGAATGGTGGCTCTTTTCTCTCTCCTTCTCTGTCTCTAGCATGTATATTCGAAAAGATATCACGTGATATCGCGCACTATCATTCGCCTATCTTCCTCCATAATTCCTACGATCTCGGAACACTTTCAGACGTGAAGAAAGTAATCTACTTGTTTTATATTAGTAAGAGTGACAGATTCACGACGAAGATTGGACTTTTCGGTTTATCAAATATATTCTATTTGTCAAACATTAAAAAAAGAACCATAAATATTGTGTTGAAAGCAAAAAAACATGTCATAATCCATCGATATAAAATCTTTGTATTCGGTCTCTCAAAAAGTAACTGGCTTAATTTTATCAGCATACGAATAGAATCATCGATCATTGGAATCTTGTTTTGGTGCAAGAAAGAAAAACTGAAGAAAAAGAATTTGCTAAAACTCAAATATGTCATCAGTTACACCGACTGTCGAATTGAAATCACAAGTTGATGGAACAATGGCTGAAGATAATAAAACTGCTGAGATCATCGATCCGAAGAAACTTCGCTTTAATACTTACAAAAATTTATTGGTACTTTGCGTGGCTTTTCTACTTCAATTCACAGGATTCGGTGCGATGAGTAATTTACAAAGTTCATTGAATACTGAAGCTAATGTTGGTGTCAATTCTTTATCGATTCTCTATGCGTTTTTAATTTTTTCATCAATTTTTTTACCACATCCGTTAATAGCTGTATTGGGTCTAAAATGGACATTGGCCGTATCTCAAGTTCCGTGCGTATGAAAAAAGAAATTCGATTTCATGAACATGATGTTTTCTTTTCATCTTTTAGTTACCTTCTATACGTTGCAGCTAATTATTATCCAAAAGCGTATCTTATGTATCCAGGTACGCGACTATCTAATCATGTTTTTATTTTAGTTTTTGTTATTTTTAAGTAATCCTTGATTTTGATTTTTCTAAGCTGCTGTTCTTGTTGGATTGGGTGCCGCACCATTATGGACATCGAAATGTACCTACCTAACGGATACCGGCACAATATATGCAGCAGCAAAACATGTTCACAAAGATGTTATCGTGAATCGTTTTTTTGGCATATTCTTTATGTTTTTTCAATCAAGTTTGTTTAAAAAATATATTTATTTATCATAGTTTAATGATAATCGACGCTGATTCTTTGTTTTTCTTTCTATGTAGATGGAGTTTTGGGAAATTTAATATCGTTTCTTGTACTTAAACCAATAGAGAAACCATTGAATGGAACGTTGCTGGAGCCAACTGGAAAATATAATAGATGTGGTGCTGATTTTAGTGAAAAGGAATATAAAGGTGCAGAAGTTGTTAATCAGATTGATCGAAAAACAGTTTGAAACTTATCATTTTATATTTTCTTATTAGTTTCTCGTTTTTTTTTCTCTCTCATTGAATAGATTAATATTCTTTGTATTGTTTACATATGCATATGTGTTTGTTCGATATTAACTGTTGTTCTATTTCTCGATCAACGACGAAAATCATCACGAAGTAATTACTATTTTCCTCTTGAGGCAAACTAAACGCTTATTCAATATTATTATCTAGAGAATATATCTGTGATGCTTCGTGATTCAGTGAAATTGCTTATTTCAACTATTACACATTTACGCGATGTAAACCAACTTCTTCTTATACCATTGACTGTTTGGTCAGGATTAGAACAATCATTTCTTGGAGCACAATTCACTAAAGTATTTTAAAAAGAAAACTATGATGTTATCAATCGTATGAATGTCTTTTCTTGACATAGGCTTTCGTTTCTTGTACACTCAATGCAAAATATGTTGGCCTTATTTTGATTGCCTATGGTGTTTGTGATGCTATTGGTAGTTTTGGTTTCGGTCAATTAGTTAAATATATTGGTCGTTGGCCATGTTTTGTAATCGCTGCAATTATAAATTATTCTCTTATAATAACTATGTTTATTTGGAAACCATCCGAAGAACAAATATATGTTCTCTTTATCTTAGCTGGTTTATGGGGTTTAGCTGATGCTGTATGGCAAACACAAATTAATGCATTCTATGGTGTTCTATTTGTTAATAATGATGAAGCTGCCTTTTCAAATTATCGTTTATGGGAATCCATGGGCTTCGTTTTATTCTATATTATAACGCCATATATTCGAATACGAATATCATTAATTATACTATTAATATTTTTAACACTAGGTATGACCGGTTACGGATTAAGCGAATATCGTTGGAAGAGAAAAGCAAAGAAACAAGTTGAAGTTGTATCATCATAAATGAGCGATACCTAAACTACGATTTCTTTATTGTATAAATATATGTATATGTATAACAAAATAAACGATGTCAACTATCTTTACCAATTAGTTCGTTGAGATGTTGTATGTTTTGTTGTCTAAATATCATCGAATAAAAATAAATACACAAAAGTATTATATATATAAACAAAAGATAGATGTTTGTTTACTTCATTAATTTTACTAATTGCCGATTAAGTTTATTGACGAGTGGTGGACCTGAATAAGTCAAACTTGTATAAACTAAAATCAAGAACAAACAAGAAAAAAGAATCAATTCATTAAAAGTATTGATGTATATCTTGATGAATCCGACAAACAACAAGTAATTCTAATGTAGACAGTAGACACGAATAAATTAGTTTGAACTCGATTATTTAAATGTCATTACAATTGTAACGAAGATCTATTTACTAGTGATAATCTGCTTGACCATTCGTAATAAGTCGATGGATTTATAACACATCAATCAAACACTGAGTAAACATATATTCTTCGAATATAAAACTCTTTCTGTAAAGCAGAATAGATACTCATGAATTCTTTGAAATCTTACTTATCAAAACTATGAACATAATATTAATATCTTTGAGTTAAAAGTGAACGAAAATACAAATACAATGGACGCTGAACTATTTAATTAGCTATCGATAGTTGTTCTCTTAAATTTTATGTTTGTACATGGATAAATAACAGATGACTACTAATGATTAAGTCACAAATAGAATTGTATGCTCGTATTTCAATAGGATGTTATGCAAATGAGATTTATCCGAAGACTCTTAGGGTTTTCAATAGTCATTTTTGCGATTGTTTTCGTGTTTCGAGAGAAGCTCTTCATAATAAAATGAAAAAAAAAATTATAATAGAAGCCATACTCAAAAACAACATTGACGAAAACTAACGAGAAAAGTCTATCAACTGATGGATCAATTTTGAATCAAAATAACATGTTTTCTATAGATTCAAATGAGCTATGAGTGCGTTGAAAAGATTTCATGAATTTTAATTATTATTGTTGACATACTTTTGTCTAGATGAATATCGTAGATAGAAGAGAAAACAATGTTCGAAGTTTTTTTTTATACGAATTTATGTATGTCTTTGAATTGAAAACTTTTAAAAATCTTGTATCTCATTTCCTGTTGTAACTAGAATGTACTGATAATTTTCACATAAATACTACAGATCCAAAATAGTTAGACTATCGATGTTTGATTTTACTTGTATCAGTAACAACTCAGACTGTCAACTATCGTCATAAGTAGGATCATTGTTTTTCTCCAACATGTTAAGCCTCCCATCAAAACTATAATCTCATAGTTACATGGAGTTTTTTTCTTCTTTGATTTCTTCTATTGATCTACATGCTTGCTTATCATTGTTATCGTCTACATCAACTTCAACTTTGATTACGATAGTTTGCTTTCTTTTCAATGAAACAAAAACAAAATATTGATAAATCGATAGTAGGACAATTTAGTAACTGTTTTTATGATAATGTATTTATTGTATACAATGAAATCCTCATGTGATGAGACAACTCTTTCTTTTGCGAATCATTACAACAGTAGAGAAAAGATAGATATTGACGCTTACTTTGTACGAGACTTGCACCAGCTTTCATTCGTTCGACAATATCTTCACCTGTTTCAATACCACCGACACCAATCAATGGAATTTGACCTATGAAGAAATAAATTTTGTAGATTAAAATGATGAAAAAGAAAACAATGACAACCTTGAGTATGACATCGAAATAAACGAAGAGTTTTCAATGCTTTTTCTTTCAATGGTCTACCACTTAATCCACCAGTTTCATTTCGATGTTCACTTTTGAGTGTATCCTTTCGCTCTATGGTCGTATTAGATATAATTAATCCATCGACACGTGTATTTGATTCACGAACAATGTTGGATATTGATTTTATTTCATTTTCATTTAGATCAGGTGCAACTTTAAGCAATATCAATGGTGTTGTTTTCGTTTGATCGTGTTGATTTTGACATGAGATTTTATCACAAGTTTTACGTATAGAAGTCAAAAGATTCTTTAGTTCATTTTCATTTTGCAATTCTCGTAAACCCGGTGTATTCGGACTTGAAATATTAATGACAAGATAATCAGCTAAACATCCGAACTGTTCAATACCGAATGTATAGTCTTGTTCAATATCTACTTTTGTATTTTTATTTCGTCCAATATTAACACCAATTAATATGTCTAGATTTAAAATAATTGGATGTTACAATGACTAAAGGACAAGATAATGAACGAAAAAAAAGGGATTAATCCATAGGGTAGAGTCAACCTTGTGTTTCGTCTAAAAAACAAAAAAAAATCGGTCAATATTTTATTCTTTTTCGCTCATAGGCCCATTACTTCTATGCTTACACTCGATTAATTCATCCGCACTAGTATGTTCATCATCAGACAATAGGCAAGCAGTAGTACGGCTCGACTTAATCTTCGTTCAAATTTTCTATATGGTTTATATGCATAAGTATTAACTGAGTCGCATCATTCATTCATTCGTGTATCTTTCAATTGAATATCTTTTGAGATTTCTTTGTCTCTCTCTTTCTCCCTCTTTTTCTGTATACAATTTTTCAATTCCCACATATAGAATCCTTCGCGTAGTGTTGAAGTCACATCTACACTTGATCGGATTCCTTGTTCTTCTTTTCTCCTCTCTCCTTACTTCTTGCCTCCGCTTGCTCCTCTTCTTCTTCTTTATTTAATTCAACAAACGTATATATGTACATTCAATGGTCATTTTCTTTTTTTCTCCCGTATTCTTCTTCTTCTTCATTGTTCTAATCAAGCTATGGTCGTCTGTCTAATCTGTGTCTTATACGGGTCTGCATAGGCAAGGTTCACACACGTATGTATACATTAAAACATTCAAAGAATGTATTGACAAATGCGTCTAACACGATGTCACCATTGTCACATTTAGTTGTACAAAATCGAATTTCATCCTTTTCTAACAACGATATGTCATCATCAAATGCTTATTCATTACAATTACCTTATTTGGGCGTCATACCATTGGGAAAATCACCAGCAAATTTAGCATCATTTCAAAAACCTTTACGCGAATTATATATACCTTTCTATGGTCAACGACGTGAACGTCATCAAGATGAACGACGCATAATTATATCTGATCGAGATATATTGATATTTGAACCAGATGCAGCATCAAAAGGAAAACGTTCATTAATATATTCAACTTTAGAATCGATTGTTGATATACAAGCATTAGAATTATATCTTATGTTTAATCATGCAGAAAATCATCATCATAATCATCATCATCATCATCATAAACGTATGCGTGCTGCATTTCTACCCATCGGTAAGTTGACAGACTGAGACGTGTCTCGTAGCAGTCAAAGTTTAGAACATAGAAAACGGTTACACATCGATCGAAGTATCCGTACATACATAGACATAAATACCATCTGTTCAAATATCATAGTTTTTTTTTCTCTAATAAATAATAGCTCTAACATCTGTTAATAAGTGTTAAGTAACCTTTAAAAAGAAAGATGAAAAAAAACGAGCCATCTGATACAAAATTTTATTTCTTTCTTCTAAACGAAAATTTTCTGTTGTCTTTTTGAATGCTATTACTACCCTTAATATATTATAACACATAGATTGTCAATAGAATGAGTAGGATTGACCGACGAGAGACTAGTCATGTTCATTAAATTTACTATTTGTTCGCGGAAACATATGTATTTATCTACTGATCAGACAACACTTAACCGATTGTAATTATTACATAATTAGAAATAAAAATAGTGGTAACACTAAAAGTCTGTCATTTATTACCAATCTAGAGTCTTATCAGAGAATCGCTTTTGTAAACTTCACTGGATGCTGTATAGTTTTTCTTTTAACTTTATATGAATTAATTTAAGGATGTGAACATCAAGATCGTTTTCGTTCTCTCTATTCGACGATTGATAAATCACAATATCATCTTCTTTCACCATCATCATCGTCATCATCATCTTTTCATCCCCCACTTCTATTGTTTGTTATGAGAAAACCTGGCACAAGTGGAACATGTTCACTACTTGATTGTCATGTCTTTGCTGTACGACGTGAATCAATGGCATTCGATTTATGCGATATGATACGTAAATTAATTATCAAGCGAACCATGAGTCCTACATTACCAGCACCGCCCTCTCCACCACCGCTACCACCACCACCATCACATTCATCAACAACACTATTACGCATACGTGATAATACAAAAGAAGTATCGATGGAACAACGGACAAAATATCTGAATCGTGATAGACCCATATCGGCTATGGAACATCGACAAGCAGATATACCAATACATGTAGACAGAAAAGTATGTACTCAATTATTCGATAAGTCCTACTGATGACAGACAAAGAAAAAGAACAAGAATGTTAAAATTTCATGTGTCACCCCTTTTATCACGAGAATAACATTAGTTTGAGTATTCATCAAATGAACCTTATTCTTCAAAGGTAGTGATGATGTATAAAGAAAATATCAATCATATGAGATAAAGAAAATAAATTCAATCGTCAAGAGTTAATCATAGTAAAATACAAATGTAGTTTTCAACCTTAATAGACATATGTATAAAAAGCTAATATTGACGATGTACAGGTACGAAGGCAATCAAATTTTAATATAAAGACGTCCACAAGGCATAATATTCGCATGGTTTATTCTTTTCTTTCGTTTTGATAATAACTTTATTGAACTAGTTGATTACATAAGAAAATTTTTGTATTGAATCAACGAGAAAGTGTTTATTTGAACTTCTGAGTCCCGTAAAAACTTGCCTTTACTATAACATGCAATGCAAAAGTATTTGCAGATATATACCAAACTCTCTTAGATCATCTTGTCGAGTATTTGAAAATTGAAAAATTAGTATTTCATCAAAAACTTCTATCGATATGAAACTTTAGATAAATTTCATGTCCGTTCTTGTGTCCCTAATCGAAAGCATTTGTTTTCTAAAATGGAATCTGTTTTAAAAGCCTTCATCTTTGAAAATTATTCATGAACTGAATTCTTTTTATGTTGCTTGTTCAAAGTAACATTAAAAGAAATTTCCAATAAAAAAATAGTTCAAAAACTGTTTTCATCGTTGCGAAAGGGTGAGGGAGTAAGAACAAGCAAATAATTTAGTGTCTTTGAGAGAAAGACATTTTGGTATTACAAAAACCAAGAGTAATATTAATTGTCAATATATGAATGAAAAGAGCATTCTTTATACAAGAAAATTAATCATTTAACGTATTTTTTTATCTCTTTTCTAATGAAAAAGTGCTACGAGAAAATAAAAACATCATGGTTCTCGATAATGTAGGTGCAAGGACTATTTTTTATAGATTTTTACTTTTTCTCCTTCTTTGATTCGTTCTGGAGAAATATTTTTTGTCCAAAACTTTTAGTTCACACTTTACTCGTTCCAATGAAAAAACTTTCTTCTGTATTACATGTTCTACGAAATAGTTTCGCATTCCATACGTTCTATTTGTTTCAAATACTTTTAGTTAGTCATAGTCATAGGCAATATTTCCTATGTTCGTGTCCTCTATTTAATTTCAGCTTAAAAATTTCATTGAGATTATACAAGTAATTTTTGATCGAGTAGGGTTGAATAAATTTGACATCGAATCGAATCCATCCAATAATGATATAAAAGAAAGAAAATGGAAAGTTTTCATCGTTTCTCGAATGAATTTGAACATGAATTAAATATATGTTCAGTTTCTTCATAAATTAAATTTCATTCTAAATTTTATGTGGGAATTTCAAAGTCAAAAATTTGAACACAACTATGAGTGTATAGTAAAACTCATCGAATCTGAACCAGATTATTAATTTACGAAAACTTAGGCTTTCTTAGTTACTGTGTCTAAGTACATCAAGCGTATCTTTCCATAGCCGCAGTGACTATGGAAATAGACTAGAAAATTTTAAGGAGTCAATTAGGAGCGCAAATATAAACTTTTTTTCAACTTTCAGTAGCTAACGAGAATCAGTTCAGTTGACCATGGCTTATGCGCTAGCCCTCACATTCGTATGGATTCAATAATTTTTTAATAGACTTCACAATCATCCCGAATATGAGAAAATCTATTCATGTAGAACTTTGACAAGAGTTCTGAGTAGTAGTTAAAATCACAATTCTCTAATCTTATGTGAATACTGTTTGTATGTAATCGAAGATATGAAACTAAGTCATTCTTCTAGTCCAATCGTCCAGTATCAAATACAATTATAAACGATGTTGTACATTCAACATCAAATGGGCATTCAAATCCATTATCATCATCCTCATTTATTATGAATAATACTCAGCAACAAAACTTTTATCATGATACATCTCAAGTATTAAACATGGATAATGACATTTATCGTATACCATCGTCATACTCAACACCAATACGTACTCTCTCAACAAAACATCAACAACAACAACAACAACAACAACAACAACAACAACAACAACAACAACAACAACAACAACAACAGCAGCAACAACAGCAGCAACAACAGCAGCAGCAGCAGCAACAACAACAACAACAGCAACGTCATTTCATCAAAGCATCATCTTCAACATCTTTAGTTATTGATGAATCCGATGAAGTTGTTAATGATCTAATGAATATTGTTGTTGCTGAAAAACTCAAAACAATCGATTCAACTTCTTGTCAAGCTTCTATTAAACGTCATGCATCGTTTGATCAAACACCACCACCACCAAACGAGATTAATGATGATTCGATGAGTAAAAAGAGTTATCAATATCAAAATAATAATAATAATAATAATAATCATAAAAAACGCTCATTCCTTTTAAATTCAAATCCATTACCAACCATACTTTCAGCTAATAATACACCAGTAATATCACGAACAACAACAAATGTTGAACAACAACAACCATCGCCATTACAACAACAACAGCAGCAACAGCAGCAAACATCAGCAATACTTGATAATTATTTATTACGTCCGCAAGTTGTAATTAATCGTTACGGTGATATTGGAAATTATGTTCCAAAATTATTACGTGATAATTCCTCAACAACAACAACGACAACATCAGCAAGTATGCGTTCATCTGATAGCAATGAAAATATTTTTTTTCGTGCAACAAATGGACATATATTAAATGGTTTTCTTAATTTGGATTTTTCATCAAACTCACAAACAACAACTAAAACTCCTAATCCTATTCCTAACCCAAATTATATGAATACAAAGAGTGATTATTGTTCACACTATCGTTCATCGCCATGTTTAAATAATAGTCAACAAGAACGAAAAATGTTTTCACTTGTTAGACATTTACGAAAAAATCAAACGTAAAACATTTGAAATGAATGAAATACTTTTTTTTTCAAAAAAAAAAGACATGAATCTCGTTTTTGTTTATGTATTTTAGAAAGTCGAACATAAATGAAAAAGATTCTTCGTCATTATTGAATCAACCGATTCATATTGATACTCTCGATGATGATCATTATGTACCAGCATGTCGAATTCCTCGTGTTACACTTCAATCTCAACAGATGAAACCCATTGCAGCTGCTATGGGCGGGATCAAAGTACTACCGTTTACACCGGCAGCATCTTATTCATCGCAACGTCCGTCTAAATCTTCGTGTTCATCAACATCATCGTCAGCAAAACCAAGACGTGTAGCTTCATTTACAATAACTGATACAGAACTACCTGTTGACTATAGACAATTCTTACGTCATACAGATCAAGCAGTTCATCTTTACGGTGAAGAACAACAACGTCAACAACCATCAACAACACTTGAACATTCACTTGGATACTTTCCGTAATATTTTGTTTTCATTTAATTCTATTGGTTTTTTGTTTCTGCGGATTGAAAAAAAATTGATTCGTGATCATTTAAATACTTACTATCTTTATTAGTGTTTCTACGTTGACGATACGCAATAAGACGAGCACGTACTGCTTCATAACCATCATTATTAAATCCATAACTGAAACAAATCAAAATTTTGATGAATGTAAAAAGACATATCTATTCATTAAGAATTGCATTGTTTCTTTGGGAAACTTTTCTTTTTTCCGTTATTTACCGATTTATTACAGCTCGATCTTCAGTCAGACGAAATAGTCGAGGTTTGTCATTACCAACTTGTGGTTTAGGTGTGATTGTTCCTAAATGTTAAAATAAAACATTTCAATTGATTTCAAAAGCCCATGACATTTTATTATCATACCAATTTCAAGAAAACCAAATCCAAGTTTACTTAAACCATCGATTGCTTCACCATTCTTATCAAAACCAGCTGCAAGTCCGATAGGACTTTTAAATTCACGATTCCATACAGTTGAATGCTAGAATAATAGATTTCAAATGAATTTACGAAGTTGAGAAACAAAAGTCAGAAGTGAATTCTAGAGATTCTTAATAGTAAGATGAAGATTCTGTTCTATTCCGATACAATATTAAAAGGAACCAAATAAGTTTGTCATCAATTTTTCTTTCGTCAATTTCAATTCCATCAAAACTTGTACAATAATTCTATGTAAACTATCTCTATATTCTTTTTCATCCTCATAGACTTCAAGATACTTTCGATTAGAAAGCTGAACGGAATTTTTTCTTCTGTCTTCATTCAAGTATTCAAACCAGAATAGGATCGTCTATGAATTTCATTCGAGGAACAATGCCATATTTAGCCATTTGAATTGATAAATGATGAACTTGTTCAGGATCAATATATCTTAATGCTGGCATAAATATTTCTTCATAGAAACGTTCACTACCAAAATAAATATTTGCACCAACAAAGATGAAACATCCAGCAACACATCCTTTAAATGCACTACGTAAGCGTGCCTAACAAAAAAAAATTAAAACAATAGAATGC
This sequence comes from Rotaria macrura, assembly GCA_900239685.1. Taxonomy (NCBI): domain Eukaryota; kingdom Metazoa; phylum Rotifera; class Eurotatoria; order Philodinida; family Philodinidae; genus Rotaria; species Rotaria macrura. The sequence goes on from OENT01000167.1 coordinate 62,458, forward strand.
CACGTAGTATAATTCTACTAACTGATATAATAAATTTTGGTAACATCTTCAAAAGAAAAAAAGGTTCTTATGAATAAAAAACAAAGAAACGAATGGTATGAATTCACATACAAGAAAAAGAAAATTTATTCTTTGCATGGAAAACAATTCATATAAATATAAGTATATATATATATGTATATAAATTAATATACAATGAAAAATAGAATCAAGTAGACAGAAGTGAATTTGTTTTGTCCGTTCCATTTTCATCTTCACCGAAATAAAAAGCTCCTTGTAAATTAAGTAAACATTCAGCTGCTTTATGTAATTCTTCAAATGTATTTGGATCTATTTTAAATTAAAATCTATGATGAAATACATATGTATGAGAATTATTGAAAACATACCAATCAAAGCAAGTTCAGCTGCATCGCCATCAATCAAACGACTATCGGGTATATGTAAATCTTCAAGTAGATTATTAGACTCTGAAAGAAAAAGAAACATCTGTTAGTAGACAAATCCCAAAGGCATCAGAAAACGTAAAACATCATGCAACTGTTGTTACTAATCTCAAGATTTAGTTTTTTCTTTCTATGGTCAAACATGAGAGAACTTCATATTTCAAACAAAGATGCTCATCTTTTAAACTCGTAACCATTAGTAAATCAACTAGTTGACATAAGCCTCGTACGTCTTAACATTTCTAATCTTTAACTTGAATATTACGTGAGATAGCTGAAATATTCGCACTAATACTAGAACAATGTTTTCAGATCATAATTAATGTCTATATACACACCATCTATTGAAGATAATGATTCATTTGAAGTTTTATCTAAAACGAAAAAGTGCATCATTTTCATTGTATAATCTTTATTGTTTTCTTCTAGAAAAAACTACTTACATTGTTCTATTTGATTGCCATTATCAATAATTAGAACTTGATCGATTAATTTATCTATGCAATAGACATATGTTGTTTTCGTTTCATATAAAGAAAAATTCATATGATTTTTAAATTTACTTTGTTCTTCAATTGCTTGTGCATCGATTGTCCAGTTTTTTTCGTTACTTTCTTTATTTTGTTGATGTCGATTAGTTTTAAAATGTTTCATTAAATTACTGTATGATTTAAATTTAAATTTACATATATTACATGTATATGGACGAACATCAGCATGAAGACGGATATGACGACGTATATTCCGCACTGACCAACACCGACAACTGCATAAATTACATGTATAACTATGTGCAAAAACAAAAACAAATATGATTAAGTTGTCTTTTTTAAATTTTACATCGTCTACCTGGTTGAACTAGTTTGTTCGTGTCGATTTTTATGAATAATAATTTGATCGTTTGTAGTCGATTCAATTTGTGATGGAACAGGAGGCGGTGATGGTATACGATTAATTAATATTGGTGTAGTCAATGGTTTACTTCGTTGTACACAACTAGTAATTTTTCCATTGGTAATTGTTGTACAACGTGATGATGAAATTTTCATAGCTCGTTTCAAATGTGATAAACGTTTGCCATGTTGATATAATGCACTTGAAGAACAAAATTTTCTTTGACATAGATTACACCAAAACTGATTTGGATTCTATTGGTAATCGAACAAAAGAAAATCGAATTCAATAGGTCTTGTAGAAAATTTTGATGCATCACCTGTTCATAAGTCGATTTAAAAATCAACTGAAGCGGAGTTAGGCAAAATACTCGAAGTATTCTTACTTGTACTAGAAAAAGTCCGTACTGGTCGAGTTCTGAACTGAAGACATGCATTATTTTTATTTATTTCTACGATAAATCTAATGTTCAACTCTTTCGAAATGTCGTTGCACAACTTATGATTTTAGTACTGACCTGGGATGCAACAAAAGCTATCATCAAGATTCTAATAGTTTAAGATTTGAGACATTCCTCTCAACATAGATTTATTTCAATTGTACATTGATAAAGATTACATACAATCGAGTCAAACTAAAGTGCTTACTACTAAAATGACATGTTTGTACACACACCAGCTCGATAATTTGATATCAATAAGAAAATTTAATTTAGAGTATCGAAAATGCAATTGATTCATATCTGAACGTTTGTACATTTCAGGTTCGATGAATAATAAATACTACAAGAAAAATATATTGTGTGCGTACAATGTATAATTATGAGTCTAATTTTCTCATATTTGTAAACGAGAATATACTATAGATTTTTACACAAAAAAAAAAGATTAAAGACTTGTCGAATCTTGTTTGAAAAATTTTGACATTCATTTCATGTTATATGCAACGCAACAGATTACAGTTCAAGGTGATAAAAACAAGTTTATATTTGTACCTTTGTTGCATGTTTCTCAATTAGCCTATATTTGAAATATGATAGTTTTGACAATAAGAATTTTCATTTGAACCATATTGCTATTAGATAAGATACAAAGATAAATTTATTGTGTACATCTTTCTCATAGAGAAGATCAAGGATCATTGTTAGTATTAAATCAATTCTACTCACATGTACCTTATTGGCTATTAGCTGACAATCAGTTTTTGTCGTTGAAGTCATATTCTGTAAAAATTTTAATGAAACAACAATCACATGAAAAAACTTATATTCAAATGCTTACTATGTTCATATTGCATTGAAATGATTGATCATTATTTATTTTTATTTTTATTTTAAAATCTTTTCTGAAGAGAAAGACTTTCATCTTAGAATCAAGGATTCGTTAATTTGAATTTTTTTTCTATTTTTATTTATTTATCGTTTCTGTTAATAGAAAAACGAGCTACACATACACATGAAAGACAGGCACAAAAGAATGAGAAAACAAAAAACGAACGAATTCCTTTGCCTACACACACACACACACAAACAATCGAACGAGAAAATCATTCCAAAAATGAAACAATCTAACTAACAATCGATTATTCCCATCTAGCAAGAATATCAGCTTCTCTGAAAATGAAATATTCCTTGTCTTGTAGTTCAACTTTTGTGCCACCATATTCTGGCAATAGAACTTTATCACCAGGATTAACACTCACAGCAACATGAGTACCATCCTAGATATAGAATTGATTATTTAAATCAATAATTAAAAAATAAAGAAACTATATACCTTTTGTTTAATACCTTTACCAACAGCAATGACAGTTGCATTAAGAACTTTTCCTAGAGCTTTTTCTGGCACATGAAGTCCACCTTTAGTTACTTTTTCCGCTGCAAAACGTTCAACAAGTACACGATCGAACAATGGAATAATTCGTTTTAATGCTGACGTTGCCTAATTTTCAAGAATAAGAGTAAAAACCTTTGTATTAAACTCGTTTTACTCGTACACTTTTTTGCACTTACCATTTACGATAGAGTACAGAATAATTGCTATAGCGTACGAGAAGAGTCGAGAATATGTATGTGTGTGCAATTAATTCGACCTCTCAGTGTACTTTTCTCTATTTTCTTATTGGGAGTTCATTTTCATCCATTCATAGAGAGGAGGCTTCATACTAATTCAACTAGAAGAACTAACACATACATACATCGGTTACATCATATAACCTTTTTCATCTATACAGGAATCGTACTCTTCCACCATCCATTATTTTTGCACTCATCTAGGACTTGTACTCTTCCATCTTACATAGTTCTCTTTTGATTTTAGTTTTCGTCCTTGATAATTATATTCTAAACATGTATCGCTTGGCTAAAACAATTTCACGAGCAGCACCAACGCCACTTATTCAACATGTCATACGTCGTTCATTAGCAAAGGATATCAAATTCGGTGCCGATGCCCGAGTACTCATGTTACAAGGTGTGGATATTCTTGCAGATTGTGTTGCTGTTACCATGGGTCCTAAAGTGAGATTCATCCGGTTTGTTTTTTTATTTTGTCTCATGCATAGTAATTTTAGGGACGTAATGTTATTCTTGAACAAAGTTGGGGTGCACCAAAAATAACCAAGGATGGTGTTACCGTAGCTAAAGGCATTGAATTAAAGGATAAATTTCAAAATATTGGTGCTAAACTTGTTCAAGATGTTGCCAATAATACCAACGAAGAAGCTGGTATGAATGAATAAACGAATGAACTTTAATAATGACCTAGCATGAGCATTTTTTCTTTCCTTTCCTATAGGCGATGGTACAACAGCTGCAACTATTCTCGCACGAGCTATAGCTAAAGAAGGTTTTGACAGAATCTCACGTGGTGCAAATCCAATTGAAGTTCGTCGTGGTATTATGCTTGGCGTGTCAACAGTTATCAATGAACTTAAACGTATGTCGAAAACAGTTACCACACCAGAAGAAATAGCGCAAGTAGCAACAATATCAGCTAATGGTGACGTATCCATTGGTGAAATTATCTCCAATGCCATGAAGAAAGTTGGTAAACATGGTGTTATTACTGTTAAAGTAAGTAGGAGAGTGTACAGAACTGAGAATTAATTAATTTTGCTATTTCTTTATTTTATGTTTCTGCTTACAGGATGGTAAAACATTGAATGATGAACTTGAGGTTATTGAGGGCATGAAATTTGACCGTGGTTACATTTCACCTTATTTTATTAATACAGCCAAAGGTGCAAAATGTGAATATCAAGATGCATTTCTCTTACTCAGTGAAAAGAAATTGTCATCTGTACAAGAACTTATTCCAGCTTTGGAATTAGCTAACGGTCAACGTAAACCATTACTTATTATTGCTGAAGATATCGATGGTGAAGCACTTACAACACTTGTTCTTAACAGGTGAATATAGAGAAGTGAACAGTCATCAGACAAGATTAGAAAATAAAGTATGCATAGAAAACACGAGAGTACATGCGTGAATATCGAACTATTGAATCGATTGCAAGGTAATCAACATATCCTAAAAATCGAACGTTCGTAGTCAACCGTCATTGTTTTTCAGCCGACTTTGGTTAGTTTACATGGCTAGTGTCGTTATACATTTGCACGAGCTCCTTTCATATGCTTGACTGTATTCATATTTTTCTCTTACAGACTCAAAGTCGGTCTTCAAATATGTGCTATTAAAGCACCTGGTTTTGGTGATAATCGTAAAAATACATTACGTGATATAGCCGTTGCTTGTGGTGGTACTGTGTTCGGAGATGAAGCTAATTTGAATAAACTTGATGAAATAACGATTAAAGATTTTGGTCGTGTCGGTGAAGTCATAGTTACAAAAGATGACACATTAATCATGCGTGGTAAAGGTGATCCAGGAGCGTTAGAAGAACGTCTCAATGCAATTAAAGAAGAAATATCTGAAACAACGTCTGAATATGAAAAAGAAAAATTACAAGAACGTTTAGCAAAATTATCCAATGGTATTGCTGTATTAAAAGTTGGTGGTGGTAGTGAAGTTGAAGTTAATGAAAAAAAAGATCGTATAACAGATGCATTAAATGCAACGCGCGCTGCTGTTGAAGAAGGCATTGTACCGGGTGGTGGTGTTGCTCTTCTACGATGTCTTAAAGTATTGGATGATAACGCTGGAGCTATCAATGAAGATCAGAAGACAGGTAAAATCAAACAGTTTAAAATTAGATTTACTGTTCTTTACAATGTATTGGGTGTCGCTTCTTTTTCGTGTTAGGTATTGAAATAGTACGAAAGGCTCTCCGTATGCCATGCTCAACTATTGCCAAGAATGCCGGCAAAGATGGTAGTATAATTGTTGAAAAAATACTAAACTCTCCATTTGAAATCGGTTATGATGCACAACGAGATGAATTTGTTGACATGATTAAATCTGGTATAATTGATCCAACAAAAGTATGAACATAGATATACGCATGGTTTCTTCCTATTGCATAGTTATTAACTTTTATGATTATGTTTTTTCTTTAGGTTGTTCGATCAGCATTGCAAGATGCTAGCGGTGTTGCATCCTTATTGATAACAGCCGAAGCTGTTGTTGTCGAAGCACCTAAATCCGAAAAAGATGCTGCGCCAGCTATGGGAGGCAGTATGTATTCATGACAACCTAGTTTGTTATCTAGTTATACATCATGGTTTTTTCCATTTATTCTTTTTCAGTGGGCGGTGGTATGGGAGGCATGGGCGGAATGGGTTTTTAAAGGAATAAATCAATGTTCAAATAAACACATAGGACAGTTTTTGTTATATCTGTTTTGTTTCATTTTTTGTACTTTTTTTTTCGGCCGTTGTATTGTATCTCTTAGGCAATGAAAAATAAAACGATGAATACTGATGACAGTGACTGAGGTATAGCAATCAATTGTTTCGATAAAATAGATAGAGATCGGTCAAGAGAATTTTCGTTTTAAGAAAAAAGATTGATTTTTCTCTCCTGTTTAAATATCCGAACAAAAGAAAAGACGATATGATTGAAATTGAAATGACAGGATAAGGTGTATGATTCTATATCACTGATAAAAAAAAGCACTCATCTTATATGTCGACAAGAATAGTTGTAGTTTCAACGAATAATGGGTAGTTAGTCAATTGTAAGATGTACTATCAAGTTTCGAACGAATAGAAAATTTATAGTTCCATTAATCATGGGAAATAGTATAAAGATATATTAAAAATACGTCAAATATTACTGTCTTTCGATCATTATTAGTCTACAAGTGTTCACAATCTTTTGAATGCAATCCTATAATCTTGTGTTAAAAGAATTAGGATCTTCAAATGTATACTGATAGAGACAGAATCACTCTACTATTTCTATATTCTGTATTATATTTTGAATTTGTTCTCGTTTTAGCGCAACGAATTTTCTTCTTGATAAATTTATTTTAGTTAACCTGAAGTAATTAGTGTATTGAACATTCAGTTTTCAAGTAAAAATATCAATTTATACTTTCAAAATAAATTAATGAATATAGTTTCGTGAAGTTGATCCTCCATGGATCTCTTCCTCGGTAGTTATCTTAAAATTTAAGCCTACATTTGATTTCTTAAAATTGTATCACTCCTTGTATAAACACAATAGTAAAAAGTATACCATTAATTACTAGAAGTGATCTAATATCGGCTCATAGTATCGTTAGCAACTTACATGTCGATTGGAATGAGACAGATGCTACTAGTTGAACATATTTCTCTATTGAAGACTCTAAAGGAGGAAAGTATTGATCATACAAAAGTCGATGATTTCACATCAATAATCATCTGATTGCGTGTAATATGTAATTGTTTCACTTAGATAATTACTGGTTGATACTGAAATTAAATGCTTTCTCATCAGATAGTTGATTCGTACAATTGATTCCATCAATCTGAATGCATAGTAAAATGATAAGCATTGAAGACAGTGACGTCATGATCTATTTGTGTCATTCCAATAGAATTGATCAGTGTATTTATTAAAAACCAAGGAGGACACACAGTGCAACACCATCAAATAGAATAGTCTAATGTCTTCAATCTTCGATAATTGTTCTTCACTTTCATAAACAATGGTATCGACTAAAAGTAGGGCTACCAGTGCATTTTCAATCAGTTTGAAAAAATAATTCTAGTATTGCCATGACTTTGTTCTATTTCAGTAAGACAAGGTCAATGACAACGACAACAACAACAACAACTTCACCAAGTGGAGTGTGTCATAATCAACATCAAGTGTTACCTGATCAACAACACACATAGTAACAACTTTGAAGACAAGTGCTTAGTTTTTCATTAGTATGCATTACAATTCTGTCTGTGACGATAAATGAAGAAAACGTACCAATCGATTTTGTGTTCATTGATTGTTTCCTTTTCCATCGACGCTACTCCACATTAGTGAAGATACGTGTCAAGATTTCAAATCGTTACTGCATCCTGAATCGTATTTACTAATACTGAACTCGCTCGATGTGTATGGGAGTTATTTTTTTTAGTAACATTTCCTTATTCCGTTTAGACAAACTGATTTTTACATTGCGACTTAGTGATTGACATGTCGACAAACCTTAGTAAAATAAATATTATCGTAAGACAAGATTAAAGTAAAAGCATATTCTTTCTGTTGCTAACCAACAACACTTTAATGTAATATTCAGCTTTCTTCATAGAAACAATCAAAGAAAGAAATGAGAAACGTCCGTTAAAATCAATTCGAATTTAGGCAAACCTTCATTTATACTTTAAAATAGAATTTGGAAACATTTGCTCATTATATATTGTCTGACAAGAATCGTAATATTCTACTACAATATGACATAAAAATGCATGATCTCGATATAGATACACTATTAGTTCGAATTCTTTTGACGATATTAGTAATTTAGTCGATTCTAAGTGACGCACATAGTTCTCACTCAAAAAATGCTGAGAAATACGCTTTCGTAAATAGTAATTCTTTTTTTTTTCTTCATGAAAATCATCGTAGAAATTGTACGCCGAAGATCTGATTACTCATATAGTCAAGGATGATTCAGTACAATAAAAAAATTTTCTAAAGTAAGACATAGACTGCAAATACTGTGAAGTACTTTTCTATTTCATTCTTATTAAGAAACGATACATTCTATTCTCTGCTCAAGAAATTCTTTTTGTTTTTTATCAGCACTATTTCTTAATCAGCAAAGCGAGTGTAACATTTCGCAGATGCTGATGTGTCAAGTTAGACGAGAGATCTGTACTTGCATATCTGTCGATTCATATAAAGATTATCAAGAATGAAAATTTTAAATTATTTAAGAATATCTTGTTACTCTTATCAATCCATCTTCTCGAATCAATCGAAAGCAGATAATATATATATATACATAGTTTTATAATAAGAAAAAAAATCAGAATTATACTAAACATCGTCAACTATTCTCGTAATCATTTTTTATACACGTGTGATATTTTACCTTCTTCAATATAGACATAGAGTCAACTCTCTGATGACAATCCAACTGAAAAATCGTTCAAAATGATAACGTTACAAATTACATTAAATTCATGTTAAATTTATCTTGAACACGGTTGCCTATCACTACATATGCAGTAAATAATGAAAAAAGTTTACTATGTGAAAGCAACATTCTGATTCGTTATCTTTTTTCTTAAAGTCATAACTTACTTGTAATATGTGTACTTGTGGATAGAAAGGTGTTAATAAACATGTATCGTTCTGATAACTGTCCAGATGTCGCACCATTTATACAATACATATATGCATATGAAACTATTTGCAGTTGATTGATTTCATATTACTTTCTCTTTTCGCGACGAGAGTGATTCGTTTGTACTTGATGATTGTCTCAATACTTAGTGTAGCATCATCGAGCATTGGATGAATCCCGAAGAATGAATTTGAAAACGATACACATGTAATCACAGAACTCACCATAAATCAAAGAATGAATCGAGTATTGGCAAAGGTTTTTGAAATTTCACTTGATTTTTCATTCAATGCTTTTCAATAGTAAGGAGAATGAAATCAGAGTCTTGTTTGTACTATATTCAAATACGTTTTAACTGTAAACTACAATTCATACATATATACAATCACTCATTATCTATGACATGGATACGGTGTGTGATGTTGATATTATCTTCATTTCTATCAAGTTTCTTGATTCGATCGATAAATATTAATGAATTATACACTCGATTTTAACTCTTTTCTAACATAAAACGAACCCATGCTTTCATTGAACTATCGAAATCAAGACAAACTGCCAAATACATTCTCCTATTAACATATCATCATGATGATTGCCATACATATATAGTTCTCGTCTTTTATCAATAAGTTCATTGATTTTCCTATCCTCTGAAAACAAAAGAAAACAACAATTTAATAGAAAGCGAAGCTTTCGACAATACAAGTATTATTCAAGATATGAAATCAGAACTGCCCCGAAGCAGCCAACATGGGGGGATGTGACGACGTTTTTGGAAGGGTGTTAAAAAGATTTCGAACAGAACACAAGAAAAATTTTCATCATTGGGGGAAGGGTGTCACCCCCTACCTCCTCCTCCCCTGGTCGAGCTATCTCTGCATGAAATAACAATGTAGAATAAGAAATATATTTGTATTCATTGTTTCAATTTATTTTCTTCATCAGTCATCATTAATTTTTATTAACGTGTAGAAAACAACAATAACATCTATTCGTTTTTTATGTGTTGATATTCATAAAATTAAAATAAATGCCATGAGAGATTTAGCCATGCTTCTTGATGATTATTAGCAAAATCAATTTGCAATTAGTGTATCATAAGTTATCAGTACTGTATACATGACATACAATATATCTATATAGACAAATGGTGCATACAATGAGATCGATAACATCCGGAGTGAAAAAGAGATAGGAGACAGTTGCTCCACCTCAATATCAACTAGAAACATGCATATGTAGACCATTAGGGGACAGCTTCTTAAACTAATTAATTGTTAGAATTGATAATCGTTAGCATCAATCAGATTTCATTTAACCATTCAGTGTCTTATCTAGATTTTATCTTCCGGAAGGTCTTAAGTTTTAGTTTTTGTCTTAAAAATTGCTGAATCCAAGATAGAGCTTGCTTCTATCTGCCATATGTTGAATTGTATTATTGTCGGCATTTCAATATAGAAATATTAGATTGTTTTTTTTATGATCGAATTATCTAAGAAAAAAAAAAGAAGAAGTCGGCAATCCGTGATTAAAAAAATATTCACATGAAATACATTGTTTGTATACAAGTCTTTATTATATCTTTCTCTCTATATAATTGACTGTGTGTGTGTGTGTCCCGATTGAAGAGTTTTACAACCTCTTTCTCGCATCTTAAAAGAATAAGAAAAAAAAACCGAAGAAAAAATGCGAGTCAGTCAATGCGCATGCATTCACATAAAATCTTATCTTATTTGTTCTATTGGCTTCTTTCGATACGGAAATTCAATTATAATCATGAGAATAGGTATAAGACGTTTGTAGTTGTCCGACATAGCCAAAAAAAACAATAATAAGAAAAAGAGAAAAAATGATGATGATGATGAACACACACACAAGCATATATATATATATATATATATATAGAAAACAGATCATCTTACACACATAAAAACATCTTTAACAAATGGCATCGGTCGCACGCGACTTTCTTTTACATGTTCAATTATCTTCTCTTTTTCTCTTTTTCTCATTGTCATATGGCGTTTTTCCAGTTGACTACTAATATAAGTATCTGGTGACTTTTTTTTGTTAATCGATGAATACAAAACAAAGAAGAAGAAGAAGAAATAATAAAGTGTTGTTATATATTCATTTGAAAAAAAACACCTTTGAATAAAAAAACAGGAAATACCTGGTGAGAATCAATTTCTTTAACCTAAACGCCCTCCTACGTATGTATGACGGACATCCGGACTCTATTCAGCTTTTCTTTTCTTTTCTTTTTTGTAATAATCCATCCATCCGTTATAGAAGAAGGAAATAAGTGACCATATTCATCACTTCATTTAAGAAGAGTGTGCAAGAGACAGTGAGAACAACCGAGATCCAATATAGATTGATTTCTTTCTCTTTTTTTTTGACGATGTAGAGAAAGAGACTCCATTTTCCACTTCAAAACGATTCTGTTTCTCGAGTGTTTACTGCTTTTCTCTATCGTGCGTAGTCAGAACGATATATATATATATATATATATATTTATATTTATATATACAAATGTATGTGTGAAAAGTGGAACATTTCCGACACAACTTTATAGAGCTACCTGTTCATGCGCTTATAGATAGACAGATTGCTTACAAAGGATTAATATGATCAGCAATAACTAGTCAACTAATCGAAAAAAAAAGGAAAAGAAAGAAAAGAAATGACAAGAACGAGTTGGTCTCTTACGCACGAATGGCATAATTGAGTTTTTGATTTGTTCGATTGGATAATAATATAACACGAGATCATTTTATATGAATACTTCAAGTATGAAAAAGAAAGACGAAGAATATTGAAAGTTATAAAATAAATACACCTGATATTAATCGATTGATTTTTATGAATAGAAAAATGTATATAAGTATTTACACAATGTATTCCCGTCAATAATATAACTATATATACATCAATATGAAATATTGTTTTTTATTGAATAAGATTTGAAGTGATTGATTGAATCTGTTTTGAAAATAGATTGACGAGGAAAAAATAATTTTTTTTTTAATAATATATCTTATCGATTGATGTAGTGATTATCTTTTACGATCAATTCGAAAGTATGATTGATACTTTTCTTTCAACAATGGACAAAGAAATTGTTACTTTTTTTGGTGGCTTATTTTTCTTTTCTTTCTGTTTATTTTATTACAGAAGTATATATACACACACGCATATATATATATTTATTTATTTACATTTGCTTTAGAGATGACGAACTTGTTAACATCTTTGTTCATAGACTTCAAAACGAATAAGAGCTACAAAATAATGTTACAGATGTATTCATGTACAGCCGCTATGATCTCTTTTGGTGTTTTGTCGACAACATCTGAGTGGCTTTTCATCGGCACCACAATATCAACATATACATATATATATATATATATACATTTATATACACATACAGACATCGATAAGGTCACATTATCACCTCATCACCTGCATCTATTGAAGAAACAGCCTCAGGCTTGTTACTATACATACACACTTTATTTCTTCTTTCTTTTTTGCAATATACTAATAAAAAAACGTCTGTTGTATTTCGTTTTTCTTTTTTTTACATATCTCACTATTACGATTTAATGGTATCGTAATGATGATTATGATTGAAAAAACGAGAAAGATCTTTGCATGAATACTCAAAATATTTACTTAGCGGTTGTTCGTCTACAATAAGAGAAAGCGAAGAAGGGGAAAAACGCAAGAATGACACAGTCTCTATCGGTTTTTTTATTGCACACTCGCGTTCGTTTCGATAACATTTTCTTCGACTGTTGATTGGTTCTATTTGTGTGTGTGTGTATGCTCGCAGAAAGAATACTTTCACATGTCAATCTACACATACATACATGAGAGAGATGATGGGATTGGCCGTTACGATAATATTTTTTCTTTTTCTCTCTTTCTTTCATTGCCGATCGTAAATCGATCCTTCTCTCTCTCTTGTCGAGCTCGCTCGCTCTCTTGAAATGACGACAACGAACGGAAATGAGCAGCAAACAGTCAGCATTACCCCATCGGAAATAGCCAAGCAGATCAGTCGTCTGTGAAGGTGAGAAAAAAGAGAAAGCAATAGAGAGAGAGAGGGGGGAAAACTTTTCTCATAACAATCATAGAATAACATAAGACACTTTTAGGAAAAAAGATCTTTTACATATATATATATAATATTGTCATTCGTCAGTTGTGTTTGCTTGCTTACATATATATTTAGTTTTCTTTTCTCCTATCAATGCCCTTTTTCTTCTTTAATTGTCAAAATCTTTCATAAATCAACATTCCTTTAAAAGAAAGATCATTTTACTCTCATGACGAATAAAATTGAAACAACAACAACAACAGCCACGACGACAATAACATCATCGACATCAATTGATGATGAATTACTTGTTGATGTTGTTAGTCTTAATGGTAATAGTAGTTTATGTGTTGATTCATCTCATCATACATCTTCATCCTCAAATTCATCATCACCAAACAATTCAATTGATTCAAGTCCACATTCACCAACATCATCATTATGTGGTGGTATGGAAGATGAACACACAAATTCAACGCAAAAATCTTCATCAACTAAACAGCATATTGTTAAACCACCTTATTCTTATATAGCATTAATAACTATGGCAATATTACAATCACCATCACGACGTTTAACATTAAGTGGTATATGTGAATTTATAATGAATCGTTTTCCATATTATAAAGAACGTTTTCCAGCATGGCAAAATTCAATACGTCATAATTTAAGTTTAAATGATTGTTTTCTAAAAATTCCACGTTCACCAGGAAATCCAGGTTAAATTAAAGACTTTCATACTTATTTATCATGTTATGTTGCAACGAAAAATTTTGTTTTTTCTTCTTCTTCCCTTCATAGGTAAAGGAAATTATTGGACATTAGATCCAGCTAGTGAAAATATGTTTGATAATGGTTCATTTTTGCGTCGTCGTAAACGTTTTAAACGTTTAAACCATCATCATCAACATCATCATCATCATTCAGCATGTTTTCATCATGGATCGATCGTACCAAATACAGGAGCACCACCACCACCGCCATCATTTCCTCCGATGCCATTTCCATTTATATCTACATCATCACCAATAAAACGCTGTTTTCCATTATTACCACCACCATTACCAATACTTCCTCCGCCGCCACCAACACTACCCATGATGCATCATAATCAAAAATCAAAAACTTCATTTACAATCGATAATCTTATTGGAAATAATAAAACATCAACATCAACAATACAAACAACTATGCCAAATGTTAATTCTGTATTGACAATAACTAATCGAGAAACATTTCGTGTATGATTTTTTTTCTGTCTTTTCTTTTTTTTTTCTTTTTTTGTTTTGTATCTATGTGCCACTTTATTCTATATTTGACGACTAGTCAGTGAGAGCATGTTTTGCCCGTTTGTTTTCTTTTTTTTTTAATATATATATATATATATATTCACGTATATATACATACATAAATATTATAATAATAACATTGTAACCAATGAAAAAAAAACTTGATCTCAACAAGAAAAATGATCGGTCAGATGTAAACTGATAAGAAATATGTTCTTGTCTAGTTTTACAACTCTTTTCTTTTTGTTTCTGTCATGAAAAGCAATAAATTAATGTATAATGCGAATCATTATTCTCGAGTAAATCAAATAGTCGATAGTTCTTATGTTTACTTCTTGTAAACAGAAACAAAACAAAAAAAAAACTAAACGACAATCAATTTTTTTTCTTGAATTTGCCCATCTGTATCATCATAAATACAAGAATAGACTTCTTGTCACCAATCATTGTGTTGAAAGATTTTCATCTGTTTCTGATGATAATGATGATACCCTTGTATATACATGCGAGTATCTGTTCGTTGTTAATCATATATATTAGACTGCTGCTTCTCTTTTATATATATATATGTTTTGATGAATCGCTTTCTCGTTTGTACCAACAAAAGTCAAAATAAACAAATGGATAAATATCAATTGTTGTTATTCCAATGAGATGCGTGTATGTATTCTCTCTTCTGCACAATTATCCACAATAAGGAGGAAACAACATGTCGTCAGTCGGATATCCGTCTGTTGTTGATGTAAGCGAGTATGAAAAGATTGAGAGAAAAGAAATAAAAGTGACTGTTGTTAGGATAGTAAGCAATAACAATTAGCTTCATCCCTCGACATAGATAGACAAGATATGAATGAAGAAGATGTGCGAACGAACACAGCTGTGCTCGTGTGTGTGTGTGTGTGTGTGTATCGATTCGTTTTGCATGAGTACCATGTACATACAAACATTGAGAGAGAAAATGCCGAAGTCTTTTTCTTTTATAATCAATTTATTATTTTTTTTTCAAGTTATTCTTTATTGCATAAAGATTTATTTATTTTTATTTTTACTATGCAGAAGTATTGGGAAGCTGCTCAGGAATATTAGAAGAGCACCGATGAGACAGGAAAACATTCGAGACTAGGCGAAATCGATAGTCGAGTGACGCATTGAATACAGTCTACGCCTTGTTACGCTCATATCAAACTGGATGTTGATATAAAGAGAAACTTTTAGCTTGTGGCATCTTTTTTTCTAAGATCTTTGTTTGTCGTCGATCTTTTCTTAATGAGTCAATGTCAGCATGAGAGATTATTTTAATTATTCTATAGTTAGTGTAGATTTTATAACAGTATCGTAATGATAATTACTTATGAGTAGTTGTTATTTTCAATTGTTGTGAAAACTTCATTATTTTGTTAATTTAATTCATTTAGAAATTTGCTTTTCTTGAATATTGAACGAGATATTGTAATCAACTTAATTTAATTCATGAACTGTTACAATGAGTATCTAGGAACGAGTTGTCTAATTGTGTAACGTACATTTTTGACATCTTGTATGTAACATATGATGCTGTAATATAGTTATATTCTTACGTTTCTCTGTTTATAAGATAAGCGGAACTAGAAGAGTACTTCAAGTTTTTCTTGAGAGTAATCATCCGATAAGTGTGGCATTTTTTTTCTCTCATAATATATTTAACTAAATGATAGGCGCCGAAAAATGAAACAGTAGAATATTTTTCTAGAACAACTTCTATTTTAATTTTAAGTTTCAATTTTAAATCATATCACAACTATTATTTGAAATTCGAAGTGATCATTCAATTAACATTCAAAAGTTGATGATACTAACACATGATTAGAAATTGTTGAATTGTAGATTCTTTCGGTAGGGAATGTGAAGAAAATAAAATATTTTAATTGAATATATTCAAATGAATGAAACTGTATTCTGTACTGGTCACAGTCTATGTGTGACAGAATGACGACAAGATCAATACTGAACGGATCATGGTTACATATAGTTTTCTTCATAGGGTTTTGTTTTTCAAATTTTTCATGAATTGATTTGACTAATATTGATTTGTTCAATGCGTTTTATCAAGGATGATATAGTATCTTAGATTTTGTAGCTAGAAAGGAGTATAAATGTTCAATAATCTACAAGGTATCAAAATTCAAAATTTATTTTGATGATTTGACGGAGTCCAATGTTCGAATAATACCGTCATAAGCATAATTCTTTCAATACGAACAAGATTTCTGAATTCTAAAAACATTAAACATGCTACAATTTCCATTGAACTTTCATCATTAAAATGCTCGATAATTAATTTCAAAGAATCAGATCCTTCCTTCAATGTCTATTGTTTGTTACACAGCTCTGATAAAAGGAAACGCATAACACCGGATGTATTTCATAGTACGCTCGATCTTACATTTTATTTCTGAATGTCACTGAATCTTGAAAAAGACTCTTCTTCATTTTATTCGCTCAATTAAAGTTTTTATCCTGTATTCAAATTTACGATCCATGATAAATATCAATTGTGATATGTAAAAATTCATGAATGAAATTGGCGAAATTTATTATCTATCATCTGCCGTTCAATGAATTTTATGCTATTTTAGAAAAAAACATCCTTCATGATAAAAAGCGTTGTAGAATCGTTGGAGTCTTCAATAGCAAGAAAAGAATCAATCGACTCTCTATTGTCATAGTATATTCTGGAAAGTAGATATCAGAGTCGAAAAAATTTCTCAGTCAATTTATTTCATTTGCATTCAAAAGACGAATATCTGTGGTCGATAAAAGAATCAATATAAAAAAACACCTGAACGATCTATTATATTCTCGATTTAGTAGATATTCAATACATTGATGTATCTTTATCAAATAAGAATCTGTTATTTTTTCTGTTAAATATTTTTTTTAAACTTCCCATCTATTTAATAATTGATAGATGTTTTCGAACGTTTTATAACTCAAATATTATTTAGATTGTTACATGTACTTTGTAATTTCTAATTGATAAAATAGATCAATCTCCTGTTTTACATAACTAAATTAGTTTTTCTACGAATTTTGCCTGATTGAAGATACGTACTAATGTGATTCATACAATATGATTTCATAAGTATAAATCTAGTCTTTTTAAAAATAAGAGAACAATAGTAATAAACAAAAAAACTAACAATTGTATTGACCGGTAAAAGTGAATGGATTTGTGATTAGCAAAAAAGGAAAATTGTCAATTTTAGATGTCTTGTATATTGTTAGTCATGAATAAATATAGTAAATTTTCTATGTAGTCAAGAAACTAGGATTTTAATCATGAAACGCGAGTTCGTCTTGACTTTTTTTTAATATACAAAGAGAACTATAATCAAAGATGTGCACCTGTGAATTTTTACCTTGTAACTAGAAGTAAATTTGTCTAATCAACACAGTATGAACTGTTATCAATAAAGAGATTAATGATTTAACATGCCATTAGAAGTCATTCTGTACTCTAATAATTACTCGAACTCATAGGATTCAGTCCGGAAATGATCATTCGTGTAAGAAGATTTTTATTCTCTGTCAATTTAAAAAAACATAACGTTCAGCTATAGACAAATCTATTGTGTAAAATACGGGGTTCGCGGATAGGTTACATTGCTAAGAGAGTTTTATGAATATATAAGAAATTAGATAGCTAGAACCTGCTATGTGAATAATCGGAAAGAAAAAGATCAACTCGTCAAATTAAAATCGTTCTTATACAGCACTGTGACATTCGAAGAATATATATACGTGTGATTGATGATAATTCTCTTTTGATTCAAACAATTCAACTAATTTAGTATTTCAGGTTAATATTCTTTGTGAGTTATACGAATAAAAATGTTTCGATCAATAGAACTAATGATAACCGAAATACGGCAATGCGGAAGATATGAATTGTTTCCTATTATAAATTGTTATGAGAGATGAAATAAGAAAAAATAAATGGAAATATTTCAACATCTCCCGAAATATATATATAAAGGAAGGAATTCTTTTTTAAAATTTCGAACAATAGTTCAATGAATTATTTCATCTGGAAATCATTAAAGAATAAATTTAAAAGAAAGAAGTCGTGGGAAACTAATTTCATAGTACGCATTGAAAATCGTTTTGAACGGTTCACTAATTGTTATATTCAACAGAGACAAAACATTCTATTAGAATACAGATTTGATCCTATGATTAGTTTTTTTTACTCATGGCAATAAATAGGATGCCATAAATCAAACATTCTTTCTTGGAATCATTCATTCAAAACATTTTTTGTAATGTCAATATATAATGCAAATCATCGAATATTTATATTTAACATTACATGAAGTGAAGATCAATAGTAGACAAATAAAATACTGTAATAGACGAGGAAGATAATTCATGTGAAAGAAAAACAAAACGAAAATCTAAATGTTTAAAATAATTTTGTTCGGTTATAATTCAGGAGATTGACCCAACGCCAGAAGAACCATCTTAAGTTCAGATTTGCTAATTTTCTTATCTCGATTGATATCACATCCGTTTAATAATGATTGCTTAAACTGTTGTAAATCCTCATTATCATATTCCTAAAGGAAGAAAAAATAAAAAATAAACAATGAGCTACGATTGAAATAGGAATACCACCTTTCTAACAAGATCCATAAGATCCTTGACAAATCCATCTAATTCTTCTTCTTCAATAAGATTGTTTCCATCCTTTTCATTGAGAAAAATAGAAAAGAATATTATAGAGACGATGAACTGCTTTCCTTTTTTTTGCTGTAAGAATTTTACTTTATCATAAAGTTGAAAAACTTTATCAAGATCTTGCAAAGTTATAGATGAACAACCCTATATTTAGTAAATATAGCAAGTGAATATTTTCAGTTAATAAATAATTAAATAAATGAACTTATAATTACTTTAAAAATTGGTCGTAGAAGAAAATTTTCTTTAACTGGTAGTAGTCTATAACGATGTGTTAAAAATAGGAAAACTCTTTTTTTCTCATGTTTTTCTTTATTACTTTGTCATTTCACTGAACTGTAATTTTCCATCGCCGTTGGTATCAAAAATATGCAACTGTAGAAATATATAAATGTTTTAAAATGGAAAGACTATTTCAATTTAAAACTTGTATACTCACGATAGTATCTGTGTATTCAATTAGTTTTTCTTCCGTTACTTTATTTCCTTGACCTTTGCTTAGTAGAGCTTTAATGAATAGTTTTAATTCATCGGCTTCAATATAACCAGAACAATCTGCATCGAATTGTTTCCATACTCTCATGAAATCGACACTTGATTCAAGAGGATTATCTTTGCGAAAGAGAAGAAGGAAATTTTGTTCCATGGGTAATATTTGGGCTAACTAAATCAATACAATGAAAATATTAGAGAAAATTATGAACGAAAAATAAAATTGACTTCTCCGATTTCAATACGGCCGTCTGCATTTTCATCATATGCTTCCAGAAAACACTTTTTTAAATCTCGAAATATGCTTTCTGGTATCAACTGAAAGAATTATGAAAATTACAAAGGAAAATTCGTAATGAAAACGAAAATAACAATAACATACTTCTGTATTCCCATCGTTCGCATTTAGAGAAGCTGCTAATTCTTGAAGTAGATTATCTAATTCATGTCCTTCAATGTATCCGTTACCTAAGCAAAAAGATTGCATAGAAAATGAAACATAGTGTTAATGATGTACGAAAGTTTTATGAATACCATCAATATCATAGTGACTCCAAATTTCCATGAATTGTGTCGCAGTTAATTGTATCAATTCTTTGCTTTGTTCATCACGAAATTGTCGTAAAAAATTTTCTTTTTCACGATGACTCTCACGTTTGGTGGTAGTTTTTTCCATGAATAGTGTTAATTTGAATTATTGCATGCACGTTGACAACTAATCGATGCACCAGAACCTATGTGTGATGTGTGTAAGTGGAGCAAAATAGACTCTCAGAATGTCTAGAAAAAAAACTAAGCGTTCTTTATCTTATTTTTTACATCAATTTTTTTCCGTATAGGATTTTTCTTTCTTCGTTTAATATCTATTTGTATAAATTAAAATAGCATACTTTTTTCTGTTCGTAGTATGTTTTATTTAGTAGTCAGTGCTGTTACTGACATGTTTTGATGTATATTTATAATGCTTATGCAATTAGAGAAACGAGATAGCTTTGTCAGTAGCATTAAAAGAAAAATAATCTGATGAAATTGAAACTAAAAACAAAGATGTTCTATAGTCAACTGACTTAAATCATAATCTAAGATAAATTTTTGCAATCTTCTGCTATCACTCAATACTATACTTTGCGATTTTATAGAGAGAGTTTAAAAAAAGAAACCATGAGCAATCTCTATGTTTTATTTTAGATATCGAAGAAAACTAAGAATATATTTAACGCAAGAGAAAGACAAACACACATGCTGGCGTGCAGGTAGATACTGAAGAAAACTTACGCATGATGGCTATTAAAAAACAGGGAAACAATTTATGTCGCGTTGGTAAGAATCATGATGTATGAGTTGTTTCCGGTTTATAGAACGCAAAGAAGAAAAACATGAATTATAATAGTTTTATGGTATTTTGTCGTTCGATGCATATCTTATTACATTACTTTTATTAAGAATAATTCGATGCAAAAATTAGACCACTAAAGTGGGATTGAACAAGAGAAGAATGCTCCTACATACATCGTTGAAAAGAAAAAGAGAAGTCTATCAATCTCCTGTTTTTTGCTCGTTCTTCTAATAAGCATGTCCTTTTTTTTAAAAAAATTTTCTTCTGTTTTTTTTTGTAATTAGAAAACGAATAACTATTCTTATTTTCTTCTCTCTACTTATCGCTTGCATCTTAGTTAAATTTGGCGTACATAACAACTCGATTAGATTTATACAGTATTGCAATTAATTTTTTCCAGCTAGATACGTATATACGTTCACTACTTCTCGATTAGATTCATATAAATGTAATTTAGTTCTACTATTATGGCAACCAATATTAGACTATATATAGGATGAAATTTATTGATATTATTAATAATGATGGTGACATCGTTAATAGAATGTTTTTCTGGAGCGTTGAAAATTTGTTTAATTCATCGAGAACTAATAGACAATGCATGACTTAGATTGAATGATTTCGACCTTGAAAATAATGATACTGTGTTCGAGAAAGATTTCTTTTTCTCCTATTTGAACTATAGTGATGAGATGAGAAATGTAAAAGACAAATATATGTATATATATATATAGTTAATGGTAAAGGTAATTCTTATAGTCTGTCATGTTCGTTAGTGAATTTTTTATGAATTAAAATTTCCTCCCTGGAGCTTTGTTTTTAGTAAACACAGTCTCGAACGTTCATTATCAAATTGATATTAAACACTGAATTAATCATTAGATGCATTAAGAAACTACATTATCTCTATTTATTGAATAAAAACAACAAGAAATTATCATTCTCATTTTAATGGTACATAACATGCATACGAATGATTAGAATTCTACAATGATCATACCGAACTTGGTGAAATAGAATCGATATTTCCTGTTTTTGTTTGGATATGAACACAATTTCAGAAATTCTGTTCCTTAAAGATTCTTAGTTTATTAATATGATGAAAAACGATGCATGTCGAATACGATTACTGATAGAGTTCATTTCTTTTTTCTCTTTCTTCGGTTTGATTTACTTCTAATTATTATTGATGATTGAATACTATATTTTCTTTAAGTACAAATGCAAGGAAAAGGTTATTTACCACAGTAAAAATCTACATTGCATGAACCATAGAATAATCTCAATTCATAAA
Organism: Rotaria macrura; assembly: GCA_900239685.1. Lineage (NCBI taxonomy): Eukaryota > Metazoa > Rotifera > Eurotatoria > Philodinida > Philodinidae > Rotaria > Rotaria macrura. The sequence goes on from OENT01000167.1 coordinate 84,767, forward strand.
CTTAAATGTGTTTTACGTATTACCATAGAAGCGAAAATGTTTTTCATCGATGTAATCCTCTGAAAATACCGGTCACAAAAATAGCAACATGTAATCGACATCAAGAAAACATTTGATTGTTCTGATTGATTCTTGAATACCGAAAAAAACAAAATATGAAGTATCGATTACAAGCAATACTTATTTTTCAATGATCTTTTTAATAGTATAGATAAATTATCAACTATTGTCAAAATTTCTCTCCTTCTGCCAGTTCAAAACAATATCTTACAGAGCAGTTACTTGAATAATGGCCTAAGAAATTTAATTAACTGAAAATGTTCGTATCGCTATTTCAAACATAATCACATGCCAGATTTAAGTCCAATCAATCAATTTTATTATTCTATGAATTGTGCTTAACGAACATCAAACTAAACTGCCACAGTGTGCTTTTAATTAAACACAAGATCCTATCAAATCTAGATTAATAAGAAGAACTATTCTAAATCAAGCATTCTTCAAAAAGAAGTTTTAAAATGTTTATTAATTCTATTTTCCATTTTGGAATAAACCATTTCCGAGGTTCATTATAAGTTATATTTTTAAAGATCCATGCATATTTAGAATATTCTAGATTTTTCTTTTCTACAGAGTATTTATCTTGATTCATGTTTAGTTTTTCAAATGGTTTCTCTAGATCTATCATATTGACTTACTATAAAGATTCTTATAATTAACTGAAATATTTGCGAGATCTAATCAGTTTTCAATCGAAATGATGATGATTTTTATTGACTTTTAAATAGTCTAGCAATTACTATAATTAAACATGTTGTAATAGAAGTTAAACTAACCTAAAGACAAAGCATGGATATAATTGTGCTAAATCCATTAAAACTTTCAACTAAATCATAACATAAAATAAAGAAAGTGCATGGATTAAAATAAATCCTGTATAAAATATTAGTCATGTCTTTGTATAACCGTTAGGCTGCTTAATATAAATAACATTATACAGGTTGCTGTTTAACAATAGAGTTTTTTTTCATGACTAAGGTTATACTGAACATTATTCTTCGTTTACAGACAATCTAAGATAGATTATATTTATTTTTAACAAAAAAAAAAGGAAACCATATGTAAATCAAGCTAATAAATGTCAAGAATAATTATTTCTGCAAAAATAAACGATAAATTATTCGACAAAGTATAATAAAGATCAAACGAAATATTGTTTACTATTTTTCAACACAACTGTTCTTCAATAGTAGATAAGAATAAAATGCTTCACTTCTCTTTTTGTTTCTATATTGAATATTAGAGAAATATGATTCTTGATTTCTTCTAAAACGAGATATCTAGTACAATAATACATGCAACTAGGATACTGCATATTTTCCGAACACTAGACAGAACATAGAAATGGATGGGACAATCTTATCACATGTAAAGTAACCATTAGATAAAACGTTTTGTAAACCATGTTCATTATTTACATATGAAGTGTTTGCGTATCATTTATGAAGTCTTGTGTACACATAATAACGATAGAGTTAGTATAGTGTTAAAATTCTTTTTTTTTATTGATCGTACAGGCTTCAAGTACGTTGATATGAAAACTGCAAACGAGTCCAAACCGTCTAGTTATCAATATAAACTAGACGGTAATTTTCATATTGATATAAACTGTGAAAAAATATGTTTCAAATCGTTGTAAATTTCTATTCGTTAAAAATTTTCATCCATCGAAAAGTCGTTGCAATTGTTATCGAGAAAAGTACTGCCATCACAAAATGTAACGGTTTTCTTTCTCACTTTGGAGTTTGTTTGCCTGTTCTTTGTTGTACGTTAATTTTATGAAGGTATCGATTCGTTTTAATTTTCTATTGTAATTATAAGTTATAATAAACCAAGGGTAATCAGAAGTTGTTACAAGAGTGTTTTTTTGTCTAATGTATGGTGATAATCTGTTATTCATACGTTGTGAAACTCGGAAATACAGAATGAAAAGAAAATTTTTTTCTTAATTTATGAAACTTGTTTTTACAACCATCAAGAATCGTTTCCGAGTAAAATCTTTGATGTATTTTTTTTACGCTAAACACATCATTTTTTCTCTAGTATGAAAAGACGATTTCTTCAAAAGAATACATTGAATGGCAATGTTTCGTTTAAAAAGTTGTAGAAAATCTTTACTTAATTTCTGTTCTAGTAATTAAATACGAGTCCAAATCTTCTGGTTAGTGGTTTAGAGTCCATCGTTTCGATAGTACATAACAGAATGACACTGGTGTTTTTCTGTGAAAATTATTCATTATGATTGAAGAATGTTGATGTGAATCGGTAGAAAAAAAAAGATCTTGTGAATGTATTGGACTATAAGATTTGTAAGCTGCTATATTAATGTCAACTTCGAACACAACAAATGAAGATTTAGTATTATGTAATCAAATTGTGGTTTGCTTTAATTATTAAGTTTTGAATTTGACTGTAATGAATAATGTGGCAACGCAAAATGTTGGATTGAAGTTCGAAGGTGGCAAGGGTGAAATCTTAGAAGAGTTCATGTTAAAAAGTGGTCGAATGAAAATCCGACGACCTGCCAAATATAATCAACGAGCATGAGTGGCAATTGTTAATCATAATAATACTGTCTATAATAAAAAGTTTTCCCACATAATATAAAAGAACAGTTTTAAAATTGAATAAAAATAAATTAATGAACGCTTCCACGGGAATCGAAAAGACGTTATAAAGATTAGAACTCAAGCAAATAAAGTCTAATTATGAGACTAAATTTTAAATGAATCGAAAAGAGTATACGCAAGAATATCTAGCTTTCTAAATTCTCTGATGTATCATATATTTAGTACTCGTTCATGCTCCTCTACAACGATTTATAACGACCATGACCAGTACAATAGCACTAATTACAAGTAGTAAAGGCTAATCATGGTTAGTTCATGATAATTACATTTATTATTGAAGAAAAAAAAACATGTAGAGTTAAATAGTGGATATGTGGAGATCCTACTTACAATGCCCGTGTTTATACAAATATTAAGAATGGATTTATACAAATAGTTGATACTTATTCACGTATACAATCACCCGTAGAAATTGAAGTTCGTGCATTTAAACAAAATATAAAACGTAGAGTTATAAATGAAACAACAGCAGTAACGAAAATTTATGATGAATTTGCTCGACAAGAAACGTCACAAACATATATCTACCATCATGCCATAACTGTTTATGTAAAATCATCAATCACATAGTTTTCAACATTTTTCCTTTAGGCATCACTCAGGCATGTCTTTGAATTTATTTGGACGTAAAAGCTTCAGAGATGGAATCGATTTGCATTTTCGATAAATCAAACTGTGAACCAATCTCATCTCTCGAAAGTATATTGTGTTCTGACAAATTAAAAAAGCGATTTTGTTCATATTTAATTGCTGAATACTATGTAAATAGTTATTTACGATTTTCAGTATTTGTCTCATGGCATCGGAAATGATACTAACACGTCACTTGATCATTTTCCCTTTCAACCAACATAATTACATACATTTAGATTGCAGTATGCTGTCTGTCGGAATGAAAATTTCACTGATGTTTAGGGGCGTACCGAGAGCAGGGGTGGTGGGGCGGAAGGCGTGTAGGGTGTAACGCCCATCTGCTTTTTTTAAATTTACCTCCAAAGATAGAAAAATGTTACTTCTATCCATATTGCGACCAACCTGCTTTTGAAAGCCGGTATCCCCCTGATGGTCAGAATATATCAAATGTGTGCATCAGTTTTTCTACAATCGGCCTAACAGAATGAAAGTTTAAGACGTATTTCCCTGAGAAACCATGACGAGATTTTTGAAAACTGTAGTTTTTTCTTTTGTCGTCATTTTCATAAATTATTAATCCGCTTGTTCAAGCGTAACAACAATACGTTTTTGAACCAGTTTTTTTTAATTAGCTCAGAAACTGAGGGAGATAGAAAACTCTTTCAAATTCCAGAAGGCTTGTTCAGTACTGTAACGCTCTTACATAAAAAGACCTTCTCCCCTTAGTTCCGTCAATAAAACTCTTATTTTTTGAGAAAGTATTTCTTCGAATCAAACGCTTATAGGACCGGTTTATAGAATACTGAATGTGCTTTCAAGTGATAAAATAATTTTTTCCTAAAACACTTGCTCGGATAGCAAGTGCAAAAACAAACGTAACGCTATGACACTGTTTCTGTAGATCAACTTTAACGATAAGAGCAAAAGCTAAATAGGTTGTTTTGTAGAGAATCAATTTCTGCATCGAATGAATCGGCACCGAACATTTTTTGAAAATTTGACAACTGGGTTTCGAAGTAAAAACCTAAGATTTTTAAAAGAAAGTGAAAAACTTCGAGTTTGTAATCATCACGAAAAACAATTTTTGAAAATGTTGAAAATATAATTTTTGTTTCTGTGTTTGTTAGCACAGCATACGATGTGAGGAAGCAAAGGGAGGAAAAAAAATTCGCATCCGATTAATGGACAAATGTTATACTATAAAAGATCGTTCGAATGCTTTTTTCGATCGAGAGAAAAGAGGGGAGGGGGTAGGTGGAGCGATCCTCCTGGTCAAAAATTCTGGCTTCGTCGCGGCTAAAAATTGATGCCCCCTCCTATCACTTGCTTGTTACACCCGTGTTGATGTTCGATGGACATCGATCATCGTTGAAAATAACGAATGGCCTACATTATTTACCATCTACAATGAACAGATATGTGTACATTGTATTGAAGAAAAGCATTTTTTTTAGAAAGCTCATTCCAGTCTAAAATTGATTCAAATTGAGTTGTGAAAAACTAAAAATGAATTCTATAATTACGATCAAAATATCATTAGGTAATGTTGGTCTTCATGATTTACATTCATTTAAAATGTAGCCATGCTAACATAATACATTTCTTTATAAATTTTTGTTCATATGATAAGGGGCACGAAACACTGATTTATCTTGTTGTCCTTCCATAGTCGACCTTTGTAGGTGTCATCAAATTTTGAGTCATTCATTCATTCTATGTATCATTTTGACCTTTCTTCGCATTCTATCTTGAACGTCACCATCAGAGTTTTGATGCACAAACTATATGTTTCACGAAAAACAACCTACACAATTCTGCAGGAAAAGTCTCACAGCATTAGTTGTTGTTATTGCAGTCACAATTAGAAATGCATATTTATCTATCAATAAAGATAATTACTTTCGGGGACTAGAGACTTTCATAATCATGATCTTTTTAGATCTAAATGAAAACTTTAACATAAAAATAATATTGTAAAAAAAAAGAAACTTCAATGAATAATTTTCAAGTTAGCCATAGTATTTTATATGATTAAATCAGTATTTATATGACATTCACAAATCGGAACTTCTAGAAACACAATCCCCCTATTTTTTCACAATTTTATTTGATGCTTTTAAATGAATGAGATTTTCTTGAAAAGTGATAGTTTGCAGGAATCTAAACTAGATTTCATATAAAATAATAGCATTTTATAAGTTGCTAAGATGACAAGACTGAAGATTCTACATTAACTCTAGAATTATATTGGATAGTTTCTGTCAAAAGTGGCTAGGTTATGCAATAGTATATATTGAAAATGGCTATTTTGGATTTCTATAAAAAACTGAAGTTTTCATCGCATCCCATCAACTAAATTCAGTATCTTGAGATGGATTCATTAACATTCCAACAAGTAATTCAAACTCGTTGGAAAACTATCAATGTATTTTGAATTTTAAGCGAAGAAGTAAACGAACTAATTTTCTTCATGAATAGTAATTAATACAAAAAATCAGATTATACTACACAAAATCCAAGTGCTTGAGCATACACTATAAGATTCGTGTTCAGTTGTAAGATGCGAGCAATGTTAGTCAAGAAATCTTAACTCTGAATGCATGTTATCCTGAATGCTGAATTCTAGACCGAGTTATAGAAGTTAATATTGTATTCGAAATACCTCTAAGATAAAGAGTCTGATTTACACGGATTGAAGTTTCATCACTATAGAGAGACATCTATTGAGTGATTCGTATAAAACTACATAATCAATAGATATATCAGAATCCTCATTGAAATATAAGAAAAAAATCGATAGAAAACCTTTAAACGTAAAATTAGCAGTTTAATTGGCTTGTACAAAATGAAATTGTGGGAAACAAAGACTATTTTTGTGTTTTGTTCTCGTTTTTCTCTTGTTCTTTCGACTGTGTTCATCTCATCTTACCGTCCGTCACTGCTCAACGAATAATGGCAACAACATTATTGTCAGCCCCAATGCTCCCATCTGTTTTGACATCATCTCATGATTCAAACGAAGATTTTGTTAATCAGTTACGAAATCATCTTAATCAAATTGAAACCAATGTTCAACAAACAATAAATAAAATTCAACACCGTAAACCGTATACATCACTTAAAGCATCAAAGGATAAAATTGATTCAACAATCAGAAATCATTTTTTTGATGTGTAAGCTTTAAAAAACAAGATAGAAATCTAAGTGAATCTATTTCCTTTTTCTTCTCTTTAAATAGACTCAAAGACGTAGCAATAAAAAATAACAAAGTATAACAATTTTCTTTCATTCGATCGTTGTGTTTTTCAAATCTTATATTTAGCCGTTTGATGAACCTCTTTTTCGTCAACAAATTTTAGACCAACAAGATTCGTTATCATCATTGTAAGTTGATTTCAAACGAGTTCAATCATCTAAAATCTATCTATTTGCAGAAAGGTTGATGTCGTTCGTGCTACACCATCTATTACAAACGATACTAATAATCAACATTTATCACCCGTTAATAATGCTCGTCGATCACAATTTGCTCCTGTTCTTAGTAGTACACCGGTACATCAGACAAGTCCAATTACACCAATTCCAATCGATCTTACCAGTAAATATTTTTGTATTTTTGATTTTTATTACATATCTAAAACTCATTTTCCTATCTAGTGGCGACTCCATCTGTTGCACCTGTTTTAACGATAAATACAACCGCTTTGCCGAATATTCTTCCATCAGCTATTGTTCCTCAACGAGCGAAAACTGGACGTGCATGTGGTCGTCCACCGCGTATCCCACGTGGTCAATCGGTAACACGTCAGAGAAAAATTTCGTCGACTATCAAAGAACAGCAAGAAGAAATAGTGTTTGAGAAAGAACTTTATGTTACATCGAAACGTCGAATCAAAGGAAAACAAGAAATCATTGAAAACAATGTTGAACTTGTAATCGAACGAAAGAATGATACTCTACCAGATATTGTTAAACGAGTACAAACAACTCCACTACGTAGCAAAGCAAAAAAAACTATTCAAGAAAATATAAATATTATTATGCCAACAATCGAAATGTCACCACCACCACCACCACCACCACCACCAGTGGCTGTACAAGAGAATGAAATAATATCAAAGAAAACGAGAGGTGGAAGAAATAAAAAGAAAAATGAGGAACCACGACAAGAAATAAAATCAACTCGATCAAATTCTTTACGCACTCGAAATAAAAAAGAAGAAGTCAAAGAAATCCCATTACCTTTGAAAAAAACAACTAGAAATAAAAAGCTTGTCGAACCTGTGATCAATATTGAAGAAGTAAAGTAAAGCAGAGTTCTTTCCATTTATCTACCTTTACTCTTATTTTTAGAATGCAATAAAAAATAAAGTGAGCGCAATGCCATCACAAAATGCAAAGAAACCATCTACAGACATACCTGAACCTATTGTTCTATCACCACCAAAGAGAACAACAACAAGAGCAACAAAACGAAAAGTCAATAATGATACAAATCCAAATCCTATTGATAATATTCAAGTAAGAAATTCTTATGTGTATACGATTCTATTGTGTAACTCATCTTTATGTGTGAAGAAAATAGTACGTTTAAGATTTGCAAGTTCATGCCAATGTAGAATAACAAGAATTCGAGCATTCTAGAAGTATGCTGCTTTTCATACGTTTATGATAATATAAATCATGACAATGGTTACAAAATCGTTGATTTGTTACGATCGTTCTATGTTCGGCATAAAACTTTGCAGGAAAAGCTCTATAACGATTAGTCATAGACGAATTCGAGTATATGATTGTGTGTGCCTGTGAAATCTGTTGCAGTAATCATGAATATGTTCAAATAGATATTTTGACAGTAAAAACAAGAAAAAAAAGACCTATTCTGAACGCAGAAATAAGTATGATTAATCGATTATATCAAAACAATAACTAACTATAATCTGCAACAGAATTTGCTAGATAAATTTTGTTTTCATTTTTCCATTAGCCATCATCGCCAAAACGTCGTGCTCGTCGCAATGCACGATCTAAAAATTCATCAACTATCGAAACAATTGTAACACAGCCTGCCGTTGAAATAGAATCACAACAACAACCAACAATGTCTACTCGAACTAGCCGTCGTGGTAAAAAAGATGTTGAAATACCGTTAGAAAAACAAGAGGATATTGTTTTGAATAAAAAAACTCGGACTGTTCGTACGAAGAAAACAAATGAACCGATCATTACTGATACACCTATTACTGTTGTCGATGTCGTGATGACATCCGTGATTGTATCGGTTAGTTTGAAAATATTTTCTCAAGTTGATATTGTTTTTACCTATGAAACTTTTTATTTAGGCACCAATGCCATCATCATTGTCAATGAATTCATTAGTTTCCAAACCACCTCGTCCACCTGTCGTACGAAAGAAAAAAAGTCTAGCAATGCCACCTTTACCACAAACATCTCCATCAACACCGCCACCTACACAACGTATACAATTATCATCTCCTATTAATGATAAACCTTTACTGCCTATAACTATTCTGAGCAATAATGGTCGACGTCGTCAGCCACAACGTCGTGTAGCTAATTCACCGATTCGAGTAGAGAAAACGAATTTCGAAACATCACCAATTAATAAGCGCAATTCAAAACGTACCCGATCAATTGTAGCAACAACACCAAAACGAATGCGTCATGATGATCTAGTTATAGCTGTACCTGGTACGCCGGGCAAAAAACGCAATAAATGTACATGTCAAAAACGAAGAAATAAAATATGCGACATTTGTGCCGCAGCAATTGATAGTTAATACATGTTGTTATCTTTTCCTTTTTAAAACATTTTGTACAGGTTCGATCTATTGGTATGTGTCTGTGTCTATTGTAAATTTATCTATGGGTTATTTTCCTGTCTATAACATTCTAGTTTGCCTATTTTTCTTTCTTTCTTTCTTTCTTTCTCATGTTATGGCTTCGTCAGATGATGAAATACAACTAAAATGAAATCGAATAAATTGGATAATAGACATTATAATTAGTTAACATGTATCGATTTTAGATTTGGATTCAGATAGTGAGAAATGTTGGGAACACGAAAACAGGTGATTTGAATGAAAATACCTCAAACTTCGAGTTCATCTATTGAAACATCTTTCTTTTAGTATAAAAGATTTTCAAATTCTTATCCAACAACATATGCTATTTTTGATCATGTGAATATTTCAAATAGAGAGAGACCGTTGTGTGTATGATAAGATCTACAAAAAAATAATAGTCTTCGGCGTTAAATAATTTGGAAAGTACAAAAAAAATTTTTAGAAAAACGTTTTACGAAACTTCAATGGTTACAGTGCTAGAGACAATTTTCTAAATAAAAATAGACTCGTTACAACTAACATAAAGTTTGACATGCATTTAATAAGAACTAATGATATGTGAAGAAGAATGCATACAGATGAATCCTTGTGAAGTATTCCGATGGCCGAATCAATCGATGATTAACTCTTGCAGTGAAAATATTCATTGATGGAAATTAGAAGATAGATCTCCGGACAACGAGCGTGGGCATAATAAAACTATTCAATTGATTTTTATGAAATTCATTTCGCATCTTTGCTTCCTTCAAAAGTGAGCGGTCATCAATGGATTTCATTTGTTTTTGTACATATTATCACTGCAAAGTATCAACTATCTTATTTATCAATTTTCTCAAGTTTATTCATGCTTTGCTATTTATGTAACTACTTCACTGTTCTATGTAATAACATTGAAGAAAAGTTTGAAGCAGCTACTAGGCTAGAGAGTTATCAGTTCAATCGTGTTGTAAGCTTGGGGAAAAAGATCTCAACCTTATCTAGTTGGCTCATGGTTGAAGAGAACTCTGTCAGAGCAGTCTTGTTCGACGCTGCAGCACGGAAGTTACATGTTGTCTTTAGTCTCAGTTCAGCAGAATAGAAAATTGGTAGCAGTGAACATCTCTAGTACATTAAAATTATTTTTCATCACAGTAGAGCAAACTGATATCGTTGTTTTTCGAATTACTTCATTTGGAGTTTCGATACCAAAATCAATTACTTCTCCCTTGTTGAACGCCTAAAAAATCCTCAGAATGTCTTCAGTATCTCCACATAAGCGGAACCGAAAGCCAACACTGATGAGCACTGATAAAGATCCAAAGATTTCTACTTTGCAAAAGGTCCTTAACAACACTGCAGGAACTTCCTTATCCGAGATAAAACGATTCTATAGACCTTTTCACACACCACCCAATTGACTTTTTCCTTTCGACAGCGAACCTTCCATTTTAGTTTTCATATTGACTACGAGTCGTAGTCTACGACTCCTTTGAATCATCACACTCTTTATTAGTGATTCTGTGAATTACGTAGCTACATACATAAATACATAGAATAAAAGGGTACACTTATGTAAGTCTTCTGAAGAAAGTTGGATTTAGTAGCAGATTAGAAACAGGAAAAATGTTTCAAAGCATCCTATTTATAGTCATTATATGTATGTTATAGTCGTACGTTTAAATGAATAAAAGGGAAAATAAAACAACTGCAGAAAAGTGCACGAAAGAAAATAAATATTAGCTAGTATGTTAGATAAACCAAAAATATCCTCCAGTATATGATTTACAGTCATCCTATGTATTTCAATGGTATATGTTTAAATAAATGAAAAATCAGAAAACAAAGAATAATAATATGTATAGTCAAGTGTGTAGAAGAGAGATGTATGCAATAACATATTAGGCATAGGAAAAAAATTCATAAGTCATGAACTTATATTCGTACTGTGTTCTTCGTCGGATGAAACAATGATAAAGTCTTTAAATAGTTCGAAATATCCACTGGAAGAGCGAAGTATCCGTTGAGATGATATATACGTTTTGCTTTTCTGTAGCATGTCATACATTTCAAATTGTATTCGATGAGAAAAGTTCCTTAGATAACTGACGAAATTTTAGTAAAATGAGCATTTTTTTGGAACTTTGATATTGATTGATGACTAGGTGTTCGACAGCACGAAATGTTTCTCAGTTAATAAAAATCTTCAGAAAATTTTACAGAACGACGACGACGACCCGTTCATAAATTTCTCTAAGCTAAGTTGGTGCAATCGTTCTTTGAATGGACAATCATCTGTGTAACATCATGCTTGTATCCAAACTTTCATGATATTTTTTGTGTTTTACTGTGGAACCTCACATCTTTTCACAACGGAAGCAGATAGTTCGAAGCATTCGATTCAAGATCAGAACAACACTTCAACTTTGGTTCACACTGGTAAGATATGTAAATATCAACTAAGTGTATGGTATCTTAAGAATTCCCTTTATCATAAGAGTGTTAAAAGTATATGAAAATCAACAACATAGGTTTTGTATAACAGTCCAAAAAACCATTTTGTTTTCATTTTTGGATTTTGCTGAACAAAAATCGATGTTCTGTGTCATACTAGATACAGGAATTTCATATGAAGTATTAGAAAAAAATAATTAGTAGTATATTTTACTATTATTAGTTCATAAGACTGGTACGATTGAAATGTTGAGTAGAGTTTTCACATCTTAAGGCCTAATAATTTCTTTTCTGTAGTGAACGGTTTGTATCGACATAATGGATCTCCTAGATTTAATGTATTTTATAAACGGAAAAAATTGCTATGTTTCGTTGAGTTTTAGGTTGCGGTGAACTTAACCTTTTAACTGTTTCCGAGATCAATAATGGAAGAAATATTAGAAAATATTTTTCAAATTTACAACTATTCAAAAATCCCTTCGCGGGCTTACGTAGATCGTTTGTTTTTAAAGCGTATGCAAGTCGTTGAACAACATTACTTTTGAGGTATAATACTTTGTATTTTAATAGAACTCATTTTCCAGTATTTGTTCGTCTTTCGCCTTACAAAGAAGGACATCTTTACACAATTTCTTCCAAAAAAGTATTTCATCATTGTATGGCAGTTTGACGTAATTAGTTCTTCGACTTCAATGCAAAACAGGAAAGAACATCAATGAAATAGTAATAAGATACATGTTTTCTTCCTTTTAATCAACATCAGAAAATCAATTCTAATGATTCATACGTTTTACTTTAGAATAATTTGCGATAAACAAAGTATTTTGTAAATAAAATTCCTACGTCTTTTGCACTTGTTTATAGACGTTAGCACACGTTTTTTTAAAATCTTCTGAGTCAAAATCAATATATTGACGTCATCTTTTTATTTCAACTTCTGACTTAAGCAAATATTTTTGATCATCAACGTTTTAAATACAAGGCAACGGTGATGAGCAATCGTCGAAGTATATGTTCAGTATGTAGTAAAGAGAAAATCTCATACCTCTGTGGTGGATGTTCACGAGATTTTTGCTTGGATCATTTAATCGCACATCGTCAAACGTTGGGTAAACTATTTGATGAAATTGAAAATGAGCGTGATCTATGTCATCAACAACTTATTGAACATCAACAAAGTACAAGAAAAGTTCCATTGATACAACAAGTTGATGAATGGGAAGACGAGTCAATTCAGACAATCAAAAACAAAGCCGAAGATTGTAGAAAAACTATTGTTGAACATCAAAATAAACATTTCTTTCAAATAGAAAAACAATTGCATGAATTGACTGAACAATTAAAAGAAATTCGTAAAGAAAATGAATTTGATGAACTCGATTTGAACGCATACAAAGCAAAGCTAAAAAAATTAGAAGAAGAAATTACTCAATCACTAGACATGGAGATTAAAAAGGATTCTACATCATTTATAAGCAGGATTTCGGTTCTCATTTCAGCTAAAACTTGTGGAGAAAAGAAATCTAACGTAGACACGACCAATCGAATTCAATCAAAACTAACGAATGAATTGGATCGACATACAATTCTATCAAATTCTTATTCTATGCGAGATGTTAGAAATAGTAATTCAATCATTGCATCTTCTGGTGAGCACAATGTTGACTCATGAATGGTAGAAAAAAAGTAGTTTTAAAGTGAAATGAAAGTTCATTTGTTTTTAGGAACTCGAACAAAATTCTCACATTAAATATTATTGAGTTTTTCTAATTACAGTAATTACAAAAATATATTAAGTCTTTTCGTGACATGTCTTATTGGTTTCGAGTGAAAGATTCTCGGACAACTTGCATGAATTAGTGGCGAATTTTGATAAAAACTATGCAATTTAATTATATTTTCTAAATACCTTCAGTCTTTTACGGTTCATTTTATGCTTATGATATGATTCCATTCGTCCTATCATAAATAGTTAGTAACCCCTCATGACATTGGTTTTACAGATTCTTAACTATCATGCTTACTTGTCAGATTAATCAAAAATTTCGAGAAAACTCAGTGAAGTATTCGTAGAATTCTCTCGAAATACTCTTGAAAAAGTACACTTTTGTAACATCTATCAGAATTTTAAATGACATGATAAAGATTTGCATATCCCAAATTTTATTACTTCCCGGAAAAGGTGTTTGATCTCTAGAATTCGATGCGTAGAAAAGTATTTCTTAAAACTTTGCTCGAATCTCTTTAAGAAGAATAATGCTCAATCTCTTATTATTTTCTCTATGATGGAAAGATCCTTTCGACTATGGTGATAATGATTTCTCTTCTCGTTCCATTTTATCGTAGTGATTCTCAATATACCAGAGCATGCCCGATGGACACCGAACGGTGAGACTGTCGCTGAGTGGTGTAATGCAGTTGGCGGTAAGAATGAACAATGTAGTTTTTGGGGTATCTGTGTTGACGATGATCAAACTATTTTTGTCGCTGATCGTGGTAATAATCTCATTATGAAATGGAAAACAGGTGACAGAAATGGACATGTAGTGACCGGTCGGCATGACCGAAGCAGCCGATTCAATCAACTAAATGCTCCGGCAGATATTTTGGTTCACAAAAGAACAGGCAGTCTCTTTGTCTGTGATCAAGGTAACCGAAGAGTCGTGCGGTGTTCTCTTCGCCGAGAAGCTACTTTTGCAGAAGTTGTTCTCGACAACATTAAGTGTTCTGGATTGGCCATGGATGATCAAAACTTTTTGTATGTTTCTGACGTCGAAAAACATGAAGTCAGACGGTACATGGTAGGAGACAAGAATGGAACTCTCGTGGCTGGTGGTCATGGCATGGGTGATGGTGCCAATCAGTTGAATGAACCTAGATATATATGTGTTGATCAACAACAATCGGTTTACGTATCGGACAATCAGAATCATCGTGTAGTAAAATGGAGTAGAAATGCACAGCAAGGCATTGTTGTCGCCGGAGGTCAAAATTGTGGAACTGCTTTGACACAACTTTGGTGGCCCAATGGGATTGCAGTCGATGCATCGGCTACGATCTATGTGGCAGAATCCGGAAATAATAGAGTGACGCGTTGGTTTGAAGGGAACAAGCAAGGAAATATTATTGTAGGTGGTGGTAATGATCGTGGAATAGCAGCTGATCAGTTGCGTCAACCTTCTGGTTTATGCTTCGACTGCCATGGTAATCTGTACGTCGTCGATTGGGGTAATAATCGTGTTCAACGTTCTTCAATAGAATAGACCTAATCACCATCTTAAAGTTCTTTTTTACTTTCTGTTAAATAAATCACAATAAATGACAGCGAAATGGTTGTTCAAAGTTAAACAACAAATCTATGCAAAATGAAATCTCTCTCGAGTTTTACTATGATAGAATGTGACTGTTCTCTTTATTCAAAACTACAGGCATATTATCAAATTTATTAATTTTATATCGATAGTTCGATTCGAAATGTATATTACTTGTCAATTTTGGTGCATTTCATAATGATATCGACTCGAAAATGATCATGAATGATGATCGCTTATGACGTTATCAAGTTGATAAGGGTTTTAGAAGTACTTGTTTTGGTTCTATGTACATGATTTTCGATTCAATTTTATCGTACAAACTAACTGCTTAAACAGTGGCAGCACGAAAGTGTCTCGCACATTTCTGTAATTTATTGGCCCTCTTTTAATTGTCATCACTAAGGTGTTTTTTTACTTCAAATGACATTGCTAAAATAATCTATAAGCTATTCTATTATAAATAGTTCTTTTTCGTTCAAAATCCAGCGAAGCAAAAAATATTTCTGAAAAGTTTTTCTATCTAATATTGTTTTTGAATATCTATGAATATGTATGTTAGTAAGGCTGATATACACTTCCATCATTAATTGACAATACCCTAATTATCAACAAAGTCATTTAACTTTCTGGGGCAACATTTTAGAAATAGATACATTTATATTGGTTCTATACTTGTTAAGTCTTGCAGAATTCATATAATCATGATATTTTCATTAATTCTCTATCTATACACTGGCTTGGCTTTCCTACATTGATATGGTTTATTTTTATTAAATCAAACGCATGAACTTAATCATCATATGCGATTATAGTTTTTTCTAAAATATTGGGTTTCATCCTATCGTACCACGGTTCGACAGGTCCTATAACATTTTCTTGTTTTGCTACATGAACATGAATCTATTTTGTATGATTGCTAGTCAGAAGTTTTTTTCTACAAATTATGCATACACTTTTATCATCATGATTTTGATTAGGTTGATATCTAAGATAATACTGAGATATGAAAGAAAAAGAAGTCCACAAAATTCTTTTTGTTCAAAGTGAAACGAGTGAACTGATCATTATTTGTTTCGAATAAATTGCATCGTGCAATAGTAATGCATTATATTCATTTTTATACATTTGAATAATGATAGCATTTATTGATGCAATGTACGTATAAACCAAAATGAGATTCTAAAGTGAATCGGATGTTTTCGATAAAAGTTCTTGAGAAAATAAACTATTACGTGACCAATTTGTTTATCTATCTAAATTATATTATATGTAGTTGTGTATGAATTAAAAATGTATTCATGTAGTTTCGTACACATTCAGTTGAATAACTTCACACTATTACATTTATTTTTGATTCAATTGGAATACGTCGATGTTATTGGATATGAAATTAATTTTGCTTAGAAAACGAGCATTTAAAAAAGTGAGGAGTATTTTGTGCTTTATGCTGTACGTCAATATCAAATACATTTGACGGTACAATATCAAAACGTGTGGAGGATAAAAATCCATAAATTCAAAATCGTTCTCAATCAAAATCACTATGATTGTATCGAAAAACTTGAGAATAAAAAGTGTAAAGAATTATGGCGAAACGCTTTAAAATTATTCACTACTAACAAAATCAATGAATTTTAAATTCTGCTGATAAAAATCAAGTAATACACGTTTCTTATCAGTACAATCAACAACATCTGTCGATGAATCTTTAGAAAAACATACTTTCCTTCACAACTTATGAAGCTTTTTTTTTACATATCTTTCAATTACTTCCAAATAAACTGATACATTCTACTGATGATAAACTAGTTTTGGTGATTTGTCTACTCATATTTAGCTATAACCAGTGTGTGTTAACACACTCACTTGATAGATGTCATTTTCCTTTACACATATGAAATGAAAGGTCGTTTTTTACTTGTCACCTTTTTACAGATTTGGTTTTCAAAATCTTTGCTTGTGAACGGGATCCATCGATGTTAACAAATGGTGTCGCAAGAGATGTATTTCTTTTCTTTGAAAATACATTGAAATAAATTTAAAGATAGCATGAGAACTTTTTATACTGTTAAAGTCATGGAACAGTAGTATAAGATGTTGTTTCGAATAATTGTATTGAAGTTGAACAATGCTTGTATTTAACTACTGAGCGAACTCATTCTTCCATGAAAATTTAATCTGCACCATGTATTGATTTTACTTGCATAGAAAGTATGTTCAACTTTTGAATTTAACACACCATTCGTGAAAGTCAAGGATAATCTCAATTTTCTACAAGAGTTATGAATACTCAAGAAGATATTTCGTTGATAGGAGACGATACGTTAGACATGCTTGTTTTTACTTCGAAAAATATAAAATCTGTTGTCTGAGAAGGAAATTATATTGAGATGAATTGTTTTAACATGATCTCGAATCATTTGGCCATAGTCTTTAACGACTATTAAACTTGCTTGTAAATACAATACGCAGCTGTAGGAAGAAGTCGGGCTGTTGGTCATACGATCTCTGATAAAAATGATTCTTTCTCTTCTTTCCTGATAGAAACGTATTGTTAGAGAGTAATGAACTATATTCATTAAAACATCGTACTACATAAGCGTTAGGTGCGTCATGATTTGTATAGGAGATATCCAACGATCACCATACACTCGTCTCTCTTACTCTGTATTCATCAGACAGTAATTTTGTTATCATATTAGTGCTATAAATCATCGAATGACCTTAGACATAATGTTAACAGTTGATAATCTCGAATTATTCCTTTGACAATATGCTGATTGTGTTGTGACATATCAGTGCTCTTGAGACTGCATATTATGCATGAAGGACGCACAGCATCGATATTCAGTTGGAATTCTATCGAAATATAATTTTCATAAATGACTCCATTCTAGTGTATTATAATTAGACACTCTTTTTACTTGTCTCTGATTAAAATTTATATATAATTTCTTATGCACGTGTCGAAGATTTATTCTATACTCGTCTTTTATATCCTGGTGCCTTTAAATTTGCGAAAGTGGGTTTCTTTTTGTATTCAACAAAACTCGGTAGAAAAATAATAACATTTGAAATAGACGATTAAATGATAGGGTTGACAAAAGTATTAATCGTCAACCGTTGAATTTTTCAGTTTTATCATCTGTCCGATAATGAATTATATTTACGATGAAATATTATTTCTTTATGGCATGCAATATGAATTTGTTTTACATGAATAAGCTCTAAAAACTTGTATTTTCGACTAATTATTATCATTTGCAGTAGCACTTCTTTAGTAATTGAATTGAAAAGTATCCAATGATTTTATTATCACCAAGTTTATTTCAATTTTTTACAATAAGAATATTTTATCTCGTTTAAAGATTTAAACTCGACTAATCAAACATTGAATTTTGATTTATTCTTTTTATTATTTAAAATAATCGTTCAATTATTCGTATTTGCCTTGGAATCATATCGTGTCTTAGTATTAGCGTATGTATATCTGCGATAAATGTTTTCCTTCATTATATCTTACTGTTGTCATTAATTTTATGAATCGAAATAAATCAGATTTCAAACATAGAACTATTCTAATAGTTTTCGTACGTTATTTATTTGAAAATTCCTTATGTAGGTGATTTTCAATTCCGCTGAGGATTCGATCAAGATATTTTAATAATTTAGTATGAATGCTTGTTAAATAATGATGCAATGTATCTTTTTTCTCTATCGTGTTTAAATTCAACAGAAGCACAATAGAATGATGATGCGTCATTCTATTTTATTTAATGGCCAAAGTGAATTTTTCTACTTCGATATGAATTGTGGAATACGTATGCGGAATTTTCCGATCAAGCCGAAGTCTTCCATCTCAGCCTTTGCTTGAATACGGAATACAATTGTAAGAAAGCCTGCTTCACCTGTTTATCAAATTTTCTTCAAACTACGGACATTCGATCTAAGTGCAACGCTCTATTAGAGATTTCACAATGTTTAAAATAAGAAGATCAGACCATTGCGAGCAAATATCATTTTTACCAATAATACACAAATCAATGGGTAAGATACCGAACGTGTTGAAAATAATCGTTTTTAAAATAAGAGATCAACAAAAATTTTCTTGTTATTGTAGTTTTGGATATTGTCTCTTAACATAGTGCATGATTGTAGTAAATTATGAATTAATAGAAGATAGACACATTTATTCCATAGTACTTTTTTGCAACTATGAATAAGTAGAAAGGATCGATAAGATGAGATTCGTTATTATTGAAATGAAAGAATTTAACTCGTATCTCATGTCACTGCTATTAATATACTATATGCAAAATGTATGTTTACTCAACAAATTGTGTCGAGGCGCGAGATTGAAAATTTTAACATTGATATTTGAAAGTTCCTTTTAAGTAGTGTTCCATAAAATAGAATGAAAAGAATACAATAAGATTTTATAGGGTTTAGAATTTTTTATTCTTGCATTTAACATGTTCATGGGTAGCGAACTATAGGAAAATGAATTTCTTTAATCTACAAATGAGAGTTTCATGTTCTTGCTTATATTTTGAAATGCTTGATTAATGTGTGTCGGAGCTTGCACGAAAACATCTATCGTCGGACTGTTGGATACACATGAATTATTGAAAAATCATTATCGAGAATGCTTTTCTACCACCGTTTATTTGTAATCACAGGAGATTTTCTCTCCTGATTAGTATCCATGATGTTCAATTGCATTGGTAGTCAAACTGAATTGCACATCACCTGGAAAAGAAACCGTAAACATATGAAAAAGAAGAACAATCTCTTAAAAGGACAAGTATCCAAGTAGCTCATCAATTAAAAATTTCGTTTCAACCATTCCGTAGTATTTAAGATTCATGCAGCAGAAAAGTGTCATTACTCAAAATAGGAATGAGCAAGCTCAACTAATTGAGTTCCTCAGACAACTGCCATTAGTTGAATTATTATAGCGAAGGTTGGTTTATGTCAATTCAAGAGTAGGACATGTATGGAGGGGTACGAAATTTCAATGAGTAAAAAGTTATAAGTATTTATCAGTTTCTTTTGTGTCATTAAGCTAATGTCAAGGAATTGCAAGACATCAAAACACGACCGTTCTTACGTCTTCAATTGTTAATAAATTTCTTAAGGTAATCGTTTTTTTAACTTTCGTCATATCCCTCTGTTGCTTTATATTTGATGAATGTATTCATTTCATTAACATGGTCAAGAATGCTAGAGCATAAAATAATATGTCGCAGCTCAAGTTCTTGTAGGAAAGACAAGAACAATGGCCGTGCACCAACTTTGAATATGTATTTCTGAAAAATCCCTATGATACTCATTTTTTGTCATCATACTAATTCAGTGTACGTCATCGTTTGAATAATCAGTAGCTATGATCTGTGCGACTATATTTTTGAAAATTTAGAAAGTGTTGAATTATGGAACGAGTACTACCATTGGTCTTGAGCTTCGGGTGGTTTTCAGGTAGAGAACGATAATATCCTCTTTCAACTGTCATTCTCTATTTTTATATACACGTTTTAAAAGAGCTAGTCACAATTTAATTTATCCATGTAACCAATAGAAAGATGTTACGGAGTTCTCTCAAGTTTTACAAAATAGGAATAGAAGACGAACTTGTGTAATCTAAAATGCCGATAAATTCTATTCAAATCAAATAATCGATTAAAATCTAGTTTTCTTTTTTGATATTCTTCCATGAACATTAGACTTCAAACCTTTCCATTTTAATTTCCTTAACAAATCTTCTCTATGCAGAACCTCCAAATTCTACACTGATCTAGGTTGAATCTGTCTCGGATGAAGCAATCAGCGAGTGAACTTATTTCGATGTAATTTATGATTGTGATTAGTAAAGCGACAGTTGTCGTCAAGTTCTCTGCCTCTGTTGATGTTTCCATGTTCAGTGTTGGGCATCTGGTACGTTGATAGGACAACACAGAACGGATCGTCTGAAAAATTGATATGATGAAAAACTTTTTGAAAAATTCTCGTGCGACTTATGAGAAAGTTGTAGTCATCGATGGAGAATTTCATGCGCAAATTGAGAAAACTCTATACAGGATATGACCGTTTTCGACACATTTGAATCAACGAAATCTGATCCTAAACAGTACTCTAGTGAAATGTTTGGACTAGATACTCTCCAAGAGTACTAAATTGAAAACGACTGAATCTTAACAAACTTTCATCGGATTTGATAATTAGGTCTTTTATTTTGGATAGCTGAAGAAAAATAGTAAAGGAAGATGTTCGATAGAAAAGAAGTATCAGATATCGCAATTGGCGAGTAACTTTCACGGGGATCAATTTGAATGTATGCTTTCAATTGGAACTTCTATTAACTTAAATTCAGTGGTAGCCTTTTGTCTTTTTTCATTATGGAATGCGTAATTGGAAACAGACAACAAAAGATATTGATAAAAATACCCTGAAATGAGTTTAGATAAATCCCAAAATGACTGTAAAGATTGAATCTGTCTATCCGAAGCAGCTAACGGTTTTGAAGCGTAGAAAAATGCTGTCTGCTTTGCTACGTTTCTTCTTGAACACTGGTAGTTATTCAGATGGATTTTTATTTCATCAAATTGCACGATCTCTAGATAGCTGTCATCACAAAAACATGAAACCCGTATCAATGTACGATCCGATATGTTTCTAGAGTCAAAATAAATATCGTCATTTGAAAGCCAAAGATACTAATCATGGCTATTTCTAGAAAAAAAAACTCTATTTACCTTGATTTTGTACAACGATACGAAAGTTCGGATGAAGAGTGACTTCAACTGCAATAGTACGAAAATAATTGATGATTTCATTCGATAGCAAATCTCCATAGCTTGACGGTGGCAGATAGGATGTCTCTCTTTCGAGGCCGTGCTTGATCTAGACGAGAAAATGATAATGTTTGAATTCAAAGCTCAATCGCGAAGAAAGTCTGACTGACTTCTTCTAACAGTTGATCGTTCACGTCACTGCCGAACTGGTTTTTCATCTGTTCTTCGTAAAATTCTTTCATATTCTTTAGAAAAAGATTCTGAAAAGATGGGAGGTTATTGTACGTTGGCCTAATCATTTGTTGATAGTAGATCACCCTTGGCAGAACCCAACTACCATTACTGCTGGGTGTTGCCATTTCTATATATCAATAATGTATGATATAAATCAAATATTTTGAGGTTAAAGTCTGAAGGCAGCTTACTAACCATAAATCTGAAGCATGTTACTGATGCTTTGAGTGTAGTAGTTCGTCTTATTACGACGATCAGAATCAACCAGTTGAACACAAGTAAACGATAGTTTATATTCAAGATTCCTCAGGAACATCTCTTGCCACAGTGAAAAACACGCCTGAAAAATGATCGAGGCAAGCAAAGAATAACAAGTTGAAAAATTAGAGGAACTAACTTCGTCGACCTCGGGAATCTTCTGATCATATCCCAAACGCTCTGCTCGTATATAGTTACGGTTGAGATTATCACAGACAATATTCAAAATAATCATAGAAAGATGATAATTCACCCAGAATTTCACGAATAAATCAAGCACTTCCTGCAGGTTTTGGTCAGTGTAAAACTAAAATACAATACATCAAATTATAGCTATTAGATCTCATTAGTTAAATTTGAGTATTCAAAAAATAGTAAAGATCAATCATGCCATAGATCAGAATTTCAGTCTTGAAAAGGTTTCAATCGTCATTTAGCTACGAACTCACTTGGATACTTTTATTTATACTGTTGTAATTCAACATCGTGGAAAAACGTTCGTAATGCTTTTCATTATAATTTTTCAGATCACCGATTAATTTCCAATAAAATAGCAAGGCACCAAGAGAATCCCAATTCTCACAAGGTTTTCCCAAGCTTTTAAATGCAGATGGGTCTACGATGCTAGTCATGCAGTCAAAAATGTACCTATAAAAAAAATAAGGGCAACGATTGTGTTTAATAAGTGAAAATAATCTTACGTAATACAATCCACACGTTCTTTGGTTCGGATGCTGTTTGGGTCACCAAAAATCTTCTCGAAGATGATACGTCGCGCATTGGCGTAATGCTCATCAAAGCAGGTTCCATACTTCATTTTCTGTCGGTAAAAATTAATCTGAAAACGAGTCTGAATTCAAGCCAAAGCAAATCGATACATGAATGACAGGGATAACAAGTAATCAAATACTGTACATTTACGAAGACTATTAGGTTGATTGTACACGAAAACTGATTTTCCGGTAGAAAATGAATGATTATAGAAAATTATAAAGCATCATTTAAGGATAATCACACCGACTGTCGCTAGCATCACTGTTCGAGTTGTGCCCAATAGGTTACTGGTGTTAGCTGAAGCGTCAGATGTGGATCTATATTTTTCTAGCAACCACAAGTATTTACTTCAATATAATATAGTGCCTCTGACACACACGCACCCTTGTCTACTCTGCTTAGATCATAATAGGATATGCACAAATCTATTTATATTGACTTATACAGAAAACACCTGATTCAACTACAGGGTGTTGATATTTTAATGAAAAAGATTTTTATGTATCCTTGTGAAAATAATTGTTCGTCTTTTTTTTGCAACACTCAATCATATACGCTTTAAATTCACACTGAACCACACAATCGCATAAACACAATGGTTAATCTAGTTTTGCTTCGATTAACTCCACCCGTACCCGCTCCACAGTCAGTTAGCACTATTTTTATTATCATTCTAGCCGTTTGTTGAACTGATTGTTGAATCTGATATGTTGATCTGTTGATGCAGTTTTTCTATTTCAAACAAAGCGATTGTTCGGTCCTGTCATATAAAGATCATTAAAAAAACACAAGGCATGATTGGTCTATATTGTTCCAAATTTGAGTGTCAAATTTTAATAGCATCAAAATTTGCGAATTCACTCTTGAGCATGAAGAAATTTTGTTGCTAATTTCTTGTGACTGGTTCTCGGCTAGTCAGTTCTACAACGAATAGGACACGTTACTAAACTTCAAACTAATATTTGCGACTTTTACCTCTATACATATATATGAAGGCTCGACAAAATTACGAATAGCTATAGTACAATCACATTGAAGCGTTAAATCTGAAAGAAACATCACTATAAAAACGAATTTAAAATATATTCTGAAAATATCACTTAAGATTCATGAAGCATGTACAAACTTAACAAATGTTTTAACTGAATATCTCAGTAAAATTCTTTGAATGTTTCAATCTTAGGAAACGAAATGAATTACACTAATTTTTTTGTATCTATGCTGATTGATGTCAATTCGATGTTCTTTCATTTGGTAAATCCCATTTTCATTATTGAAATACCAAAGCCTACTAGACGAGATCTACTTTTTTTTTCAATGAAATCGTTTATCATTCAAGAAGAAGACAATAGCATCTGTGCTTCAATTCTTCTGTGTAGATTTGATTACTAAAATAAAACAGTTTCTATTATCTTTCGTGCATTTTTATTTTACCTAGTTAGATTTCGAAATAAGAATACCATATATGATGTATGTTTCACAAACACAAATAAAATCAAAAAAAAAACGAAGTCAGTTTTGTTGTCTTCCATGTACGTATATGCATATAAATATGTACAATTTATGTCGATGATTAATTTTCTTTGTCATAATACTAATCAATATCTGAGCTACTTTTTTCTCAAGTTGTTGGGGGCGGCGGTGCCTGAGCTTTCTTTGTTGATCTAGACGGCACAGATGGAGCAATCGGAACTAAATTGAACGGTGGTGGCATATCTGTGTCTTTTAATTGTACGTCTTCAACAGGAGCTGATACTTGTTCGTTTTCATGATCATCATCTTGAGTATCTAGACCAGGACTAAGATCATCACAAATTCTATTCATCCATGGCATGGGATCCACTTTTAGTAATGTTATCCAACAACCACCACGTTGATACTAGAAAAAGGAATAGAAAGATTCGTCTACGTATTTGTCATGGAAAAATGTCTCTTCTCAAACCATAATTGAACAACGTTCAGGCTGAATTTCTCCAGGTAATCGTGCTATGGATATCGAATACGATTTTGTTTGAACGACGATTGAAAATGTAAATGATCTAAATTACGGAGGTTGTTTTTTTTCAGGGGAGTTCATTTATTTCATATTCGATCTCATAATACTTACTGATTTTGAAAATCGAGTCGTATTTCTTCTCCATTTGATGGGACAAACTTAAAAACATTGGGAAATGATCGTTTGACTTTCAATTCAGGAATATTCAAATAGACAAGTACTTTGCGAGCACCTTCTTCTTGCACAACAACTAGAAATCAGCAGAAAAAAAAATTATCGCTTTCAAAAGCTCATACAATTTAATGAATACATACAACTTGGTAGAATAGGTGTTGACATATTATCACTCGTATGTGTAATGATTTGTTTTTAAATGATGAGTAATAACGACATGATATTTCAAAAGCAATCGGTCAACTAATATCTATCAAGACGACGTGCGTAGCATACGATATTCTTTTCTCTTTCTATTGATCACTCATATATATCTTTGTGCTGTATGTGGTGTCTGTCAGAATGAGTAAGAAAGAAATGAAACCATGTGATTGGTATCGAAATAAACCAATTAGATTTCTATGTTAAATATAATAGTCAGTTGTTATTAGAAGCAGCGATACGAATAGCAGGTGTACCCAGCATAATCAAAGTGTACAGAACCCTTGCTAAGTCTCGAGTACACGCTGTTTTGCACGCTGCTGACAAAAACAAAGTGTACGCAGAACACTTTTTCTACAAAATTAACACTTTGCGCTCTTTCGAAAAATCTATTTGTATAGGAATTAATTCTAATATCAGTGGATGGGAAAAGCTGACTTTGAACGATATGACCTTTGCTTTTCATTTTTACTATCGACTAGTGCTACTTTTCGTATTTTTTTTCTTACTGACAGTATTCACCATTTTTTTTCTTTCCTCTTTTAACATGAAGCGAATAGTTTGTTTAGCAGATATAAAAATGAACACGTGTTTTTCTAGATTATACCGTAAGTTTCGATATATACACTGTGGTACCCTTTGGTTACTAAAGTAAAGTGTACCGATACGTTTTGTTCAATAAACCAAAGTGCACGAAACCATTTTCTTTTCGAATTCCATTCGGAACGCTGATTAGAAGTATAGGAACCGCTTAAATTAAGTGTATTGCAAAAAGGTTGTCAATATTGTTTAATTTAATATGCAAGAATTATGTTACTTTCAAGTCAGCTTTTTTGAAATTATTCAAGGACTAATAAAACATATATATATATAAGAGAAGTGTTTGCCGTTTCTTTTCTTCTCCTTTCTTATTCTTCACACTTGACATGAAATGATTCATAGATTTTTTTTAATGAGTTGTCAAATTAATAAAAGAAATAGCAGAAAGATATGTGAAGTTTATCGTTCTTAATAAACATGACTTTTCATATTTCTAAAGTCAACTACTTAACAGCTCTAATGCGTAAAGATTTTTCAAGAAACGAAACTTTGAATTATGGACGGCTAAATCTATCTATCAAGACAAAGTCATTTTAAATATTCATTTAATAGGTATTCGATTATTTACAATGGCGTATTCAAACAAAAAGCCATACGTTCCAATGGGAATCCGTATCACCAATGCTTCTGAAGTACAATGAGAAAGCAGGTCATAGATTATAACTAAGTTCACTGACAATCACATGTGGAAAAAAATCTTCTCCTTTCTGATGTGTGAAAAAAAAAGATGCAACATCGCTTGATACGATTGACAGCAGCAATATATAAATATTGTCTATATTGATATACCTCTCATAGAATATCCTGAGTAGGTGATCATTAGATTCGCATGTTATATGTGATGTGTAAGTAATTTTTATTCTCTATTAAAATATCAAGAGTTTTTAAAGTGTTAACAAAGGAAAATAATTTTAAAAGAGATTGAAAAAAGGAAAATTTCATGTAAACGACGTTCCATTGATTAGATTTTTCTCATCATTAGCTACAAATGTCTGTAACGGCATAGCACCTTCGAATTCAAAATGAACAGGTATAGTAACTCTCCTTATTAAACATGCAAATATAGCGCGAAATAACCATGATAAACCAACACATGTCATCAACCAAAAAATATTTTCATTCAAAAACCATCGACAACATGTTTTCATTTTATTTTCATAAACAAGGCACGTTCGTCGTTGTCCAAATAATAAATCTTGATGTTTTATATCATCAAATCGAAAATGAATATATCGTTGTAGACGTGAGAGTTTTTTCATCGAATATAAATCAATTTGATAATCATTGTTTGAATTTAATAATCTATTTTCAAGACGTTGAAATTCTTGCATTATATCATCGTGAACAATATCAGCATCTCGACCAGTTATCGTTAAATTAAAATTAAATACTAGTTGACATAGACGGTTTGTATCAATAGAAAAATCAGGAATCGTTATATAGTATTGACGTATATTAAATGGTGTTTCAATGGCATGTATACTACGAGAAAAACATGATTGTAAACGTACACATAGCGATTTATCGTATAGCTAAAATAGAACGAAACTATCGTCGAACACGATGAGCTTAGTAACGAATGTTTTACGTCGAAGGATATCTCAACTTTAGTTTTTGAAAAATCTATAGGAGTATGTCAAATTATTTATCATACATACTAAGTAAACGATGAGCACCTGCTCAACTCCAAACGGGGAACTTTCTTCAATTGATCCATCGTTCTTAAAAATTTGAAACGATTCAACTCTGCATATCTTATTTTGTGTGACTCATACATTTCTAGACTTTGGTCTATTTCTATAGCAAATAGATTTCGTAATATTGAACTTGAATCTTTTCCGATTTCTTTCACATCATACTCTAACTCGTTCGAAAAGAATCTTTTTCATGCATTTCATACAGGATTAAAATTTGAAATACGATATTAGTTACTGTAACTAATCGAACTGAAGACTGTTTCATTCATTCTAGTATAGGACATATATTTCTTTATCATCCTTGTACATAATCCTTTAGTAATGTGCACTACGGACCTAGTTCATTTACTAATACAAGGGATGGTTGTTGATGTACGACTTAAATGATAGAATAGAGAAGAATTATGAATTGCTCACCCCGCAAGAGTACATAAGTTACATGTTGAAAAGATTCTATGATTCTTACCTATCGGATATTCCTGATAATGTAAACGATTATAATCTTGATATCGGCACTGGTCAAGCATTACGGAAGTTCACTTTTTGAGATTGTAGTCTTGGTAACTTCTTTATAATGTCAGCAAACTCTCGTAAATTTTTATCAGACGTAGAACTTGTTTAGATCTATCATCAGTAAAAATGTCATCTATTTCTCTTCAACTGCAGCAGAGTTATCTCAAAAATAATAACCGTTACGGAATTTTAAAAAACTTTAATCTGTTTTAGAGTAACCAAGAGTAAATCATTTTTAGACCAAAGAGCGAAGAATTCAAATGAATGTTGCATTCAAAAGTTTTTGAACTGCTAACAACCTGTTAGAATATCAGGTCGCTTCTGATTCACTTTTCCTTCATCAAATAAAAAAGCTTAAAATATCGCTCGTTACAGAATTTCATTTTGTGACGAAATTTTATATTTTCTTTAATTGATGAAGAGGAATGTTTCATAACTTACGATTTCAAACTGTAAAGATAAAACTGATCTTTTTTTCTGATACGTAAGTGCCATAAAAACTGTCTTTTCTTTCGAGTATATTAGTTTTATTCTTACAATAAAATCTCATAAAACCTTCCGATTATTATTCAGACAAAAATAAAATGTAAAACCGTAAAAGAACTATAGGTTTTGGATGAAATTCGTCGATAGAATTTTATTTCAACATTTGTGGGGAGAAAACTCGGGGTTTATATAACTCCTCTCATAGGTTACAACAAGTTTGATAATCAGTTGATAGCACACTTCAAATTTTCACAACGTTCTCTATCGCTTTTCAATTTTGAAAATTCCCCAGACGAGAGCGCTGATCCTTGGCCGTGCCCATATATATTTTGATATATAGTCAAGATTTTTCAATAGTATTCTCATACTTGATAATCAATGTATTTTCGTCTGAATGAATTATAATGAGTTGTTGCTTTTACAGTTAAAAATTTATTTAATTTTGATTTTTGTTGTAATAAACCTAGTTCTCGTTTAACTATATCAATTTGAAGACGATTTTTAAGTAAAATTTGTTCTTTACAACCTTTTGATTCAAATATAACGAATAAATAACATAGAATTATAATAATTAACATTGTCAAACCATAAAGTATTCTTACAAGTGAACTTAATTCATGTTTACCTATTTGAAGTACAATGATAGTAAATAAAAAAGCTAACCAAAGCATTATATTTGATAATAATGATGGGATACGTGCATGACGATTAAATGATGATTGTACTGGATATTGAGAAATATCTTTAAGAAAATGTGTTAATGATATATGATGTGATGGTGATGATGGTGTTTGATTGGTATTATGTATAAGAATTGTAAAAGGTAACATAAGAAGAAAAACTTAAAGATTAAATTGTATTGAACTCAAGAGAATAATAACGAATATTAAAATAGGAATGCGCGTGAAACAAAGATATTGTTATTGTTTTTTATTCGACAATGAATAGATCAGTTTTTGTATTTGTTGTCGAGCTAGGTTTTTAAACAATAGCTCAAATTAAAATTCAATGGGAACTTTGTGTTTATAAATTTATATCGAGCGAGCAAAGATCAAATCGTAGAATATCTTCTAATTATGAAAGAATTTCTATGTCTCTAATGTAAATATCTACTTATTATAAACGATGAGCATTTTGTTATGATCCTTCTTGTTAATATAAACTGTCTATTGTCAATACACGTCCATATGTTTTATTGATCTTTTCTTATACTGTCTATCACTTGTTTCTGATTAAATACATGATTATAGATTTTGTACATGATGCGACTACTCTTCGTGCAAATAGAAGAATGTCATCATGAGACAAAAGTTTGCTTTGCAAAAAAAGAAAAATGGTATCATGTAATGAGTTCGAGTCAAACTTCATTGACACTATTATCATTAGATGAAAACTACAAAAAACAAACAGATGATGAGTTCTATTGTTGTTTTTCTCATTGTACAATAGTGTGAGTTGAAAACAGATCAATAGAAATCTAGTGGATCAAATTGTTTAAGCAGGACTAAAAATTTCGTTTTCGACATAAATCAAAACTTCAAATACATCTCGAAATATGAAATACTACAGATAGTAATCATGTTTAATTCGTTCATTTCACATTGAGCTGAGTTAATGAAGTTGGAACAAAAAAACTTTTTTTTTTTCACAATTATATGTTGATGCATTACTTCACACATTTGCAGAAAATTCAATTAGATTTAACAATTTATATTTGTATTCTAACGAAACTTGATTAGCAATTATAAATAGACTTGTGTGTTATTTTAAGTATCATCGTTTCTGATCGTATGTTGTTTTTTGTTATCATAATTATACTTCAGCTTTTTTCTTTGAGCGTATGCACAAAACAAATAAGTAACCGCGATGTTCATTGAAATCAATCCATAACTTATTGGTATAATATCATCAGAAATAAATCTCATGAGATCCTTGTTAAAGTAGACGATAGACAATTTTAATTCAATCGTTTTTATAATATGGTTTTCTATTATTATCGATGACTTTGTCAATGAGATTTTCTTATATGATCGTTATTGTCAATAATTGTATATATTAAAAACATAGGTTATTGCTATTCATAAGAATTCGTATTTTAATTATAGGATATCTTTCATTGACAAGTATGATGGCAGAGTTGTTTCGGTACACTATCAATCAATGTAGCTTTATTATTTGTTTGTTCTTCTTTTCACGAAAACTTAAACTGAAACTTCTATGGTGTTTCTTTTGCCTTTAATTATGAACTAATTTACCAAATAAAAGTCTTTATGTAGAACATGCATTGATTTATCGATTAAATATCAAATAGCTTTTCGTTTCTTTTCTTTTGGCTTATTCTTTCGATAGAAAAGAAAACAATGATCATTAATTCTTAATTCAACAGAAGCATGTACCGTATATTATGCTGAAGGCATGGCTTCCATATACTTGTTACCTTCGCATTACTTCAATACTTTACTAAGTAATCATTTTTTGTTCATGTTTAATGCTTCTTATAAGAAAAATATTTTACATGATGTCGTCTTACTTATATTTCAATACAATCGATCGAAAAGAAATATTTATTAGGATTTATTTCCCATTTGTAATACATTTCTCTATTGTATGCGGTATGTTCAGTCGCACACTCATTATGCATCAAATTAATAGTCAATGATGAAATACTGTAGAACTCGAACGTGATGTTGTCTTTTTCTTTCGGTAGGTTTTGTTTGCTTGAATGTATAATTCAACAGGACTTTTGTTGCTTTTAGGCTCGTGTATATATTGTACTCGCCGATAAAAAAAAGACATCTATACACGCATTGGTTCGAAAAAAATAGAGAACAAATAAGAACAAAGACGGGTCATATATTGAACATAGAAAGAGAGAAAGGACAGAAAATTAGTCGTATTCTTGTCCATTTAATCTTACAACTAACAGTTCGGTCACACAATGAGAGACAATTAGAATGACTCTCCATGTTGTTCGACTAGCAAGCTGAGACTAATCCATGTGGGCGGACTAGTCAATGTTTTATCTCCTATTCAATTATCTAATTGAACGCGTGTTTCAGTCATTTGATCTCGTTTCATTCACTATTCTTACAAATCGATTTTCACTCATTCTCGATTTCAAATGTTTTGTTTCTTATCCTTGAATGTCTTGTTTTTCTATTTATTCTTAGTATAAAAAAATAATATTTATATAAGAGAAATTTTACATCGATAAATTTTTATTAGCTGGAAACATTCCATAAGCATAATTGTAAGTAATATTTGACACTGATGAACAACAGAAAACCTTGTGCACAGGTTTATATGTACGTACGTATATAAATTCATTCTTCCTATGCACACTCGTTTCAAGTGGTTCGATAAACAAGGTAGCAATCCATTTTTCTTTTCTTCTTTAACTATTCAGTTTTGCTTTTAGTTGTAAATTTTTTTCCTTTTTTTTTCTCTTCTTCTTGTCATTGATTAAAATATTTGACAATAGTCAGAACAGAGAATCATCAATTAAAATGTCGTAAGAAATAGAAAAAAAAGAGAAGTAAGAAACTTGTCTGGACTTCTTTTGATACATGTGTATTAATAATAATCGAGTGATGTGTGAAAAATAACTAACGTTATGTTTTTGTCGACATTTTTTTCTTATTTCTTCTTGTCATTTTCTGTATGTGTAAGGTCGATTTGATAAAAGCTGCTGTATGTTATCAAAAGAAGTGACGACACATTCCATTGCAAAAAAAGAAAGAATCACGGAACAACGCAACGTTTTTGCTTTCTTTTTTTTTCGCTGTCGTCCATAAGTGATCAACCTACCTTTCTTTCTTTCCCTGTTCTATTCTCTTGTTTAGGTATATATTTATATCTATATCTATATATATATATTTATTTATTAGCAAGACGACAGTAAATAATATACTTATCCGTTGTTGTATTTTTAAGACGTCATGTTCTATCATTAAATCAATATCGCTGAAAAAAGGCACAGAAAATGTCGCGTGTTGCAAGCAATCTTCCGACAACACGCCATAGGAATAGTGTTGGTCAACCACCAAAACCAATTACAAGTCGTTCTTCAAGTAATACCAATTTAAATAGTAGTGGCGGCGATGTTCGTGGTTTTAATTTACGAAGTGCTGCACCTCCACCTGCTCAAAAAGAGACGGTTCATGCTTGTCCATTATGCAATAGTGAATATAAAGATCCACGCGTATTACCCTGTACGCATACATTCTGTTTCAATTGTATTCGAGATAAATTGATAAAAAATAGTCGACTTACATGTCCAAAATGCCACTATCAAGTAAGTGTATCTTGTTCTACATATCATTTACTTACTTGACAACTTACTTTGTGATAGGAACTCCTTCTTTTGTTATAGAAATAAAAATTAAAGTACTATAAAGATGACCTTCATATGAAAAACAAAGAAAGATAAAGCTAGATGTATATGTACTATACGTAATGCTGTTTAAATTTTATAAAATGACTAATAAAGAGAAAAAAACCCACCTCTCATTTGAAAAACATCGAAGCCAAAACAAAAGCGGCTAAGCTCGGTTCATTTCTTTTTGTGCGTCAATCATGAATTTTTATGATTCAACCTCTCTAAGTCAAAGCTTTTATTAACATATTTTCGATCGATTTTCATTTAGGCTTATCCATTTGAAGACTCACATTTACAAGATCTTCCACCCAATCTTATATTAAGTCAAAAATGGCGTATAGGTGCACGCCCTTTGCCGGCTATGCCCATACCAAAAAATCCAATCACTTATCAATCGATCAGTTCAACAACAACAGCAACAACCACACAACCGAGCATACCATCATTGCAAATATCACAACAGTCGCAACAAGATAAAACTAAATCAAACATGAATGACAATAATGAATACGAACGATCAACAAATGGTACAAATGTACCGGGCGTTGCATCCATTGTTAATGCATTTAATCAATCATCGGGAACAAGCGGCAATCCGAATCAATCATTACGTTCGTCCAATGCGTCGAATACTCAACCTGTTGTTTCAAATTTAGTTAAAATCTATTCCGAAGCGAGAGCATTGAAACCACAACAAAATGAGAATCATGTATCAGCAGGTACTCATGATGAATTAACAAAAATTTTTCAACAAATCATTAATCAAAATCAACAACCACGGTCACAACAAGCAACTTCTTCATTGAATGGTAAAGAACAATCACATGCATACGAAGAAGTTTATGAAGAGATTACATGGGATAATCTAGCACATGTGTGAGTCTTTGTTGTTTTGTTTTGTTTTGTTTTTTAAAGTTACAATGAAAACAAAAAAGAAATTATACATGTTACAGAATGACGCCAGCTGCGCCACCTTTTCCTGAACAATTACAGTCAGCGACTGTGAATCATCATCATCCACCTGATTTGCCTGAACGACCACTGTCTGTTGCATCATCGGATCATCATTCGACTGCGGATAATCTTCACGATATTTTTGTTGCTATTAATCAACAAATACCTGAGAAAACTTCATCGTTTCAGCAAATACCTATTATAGAAGCACCGATTAATAGTCGTTTATCGACACCATCGCGTATGCATAATGACGACGATGACGATGATGATGATGATGATGATGTCAATGTCAATGAAACATCTCTACAACACAACTTGAATACGATGACGTTACACCCACAACATACACGTCAAGTAAGTAATACGGATAGTGTTCACAGTGGTACGAGTGACTCAACATCGAGACGATCCATTATTTCACCAATGATGAATAATAATCAACAGAGATTCAATGATACATTTACTTATGCACAACATGATGATAAAATGTCTCATCGTACAATATCTGTTAGTTCATTATCAAGAAATTCTTTGGATCCTTTTCCACCACCACCACAAAATCTTGAAGTACTTGATACGACGAACAATGATGTTGTTAAACAACGGTCGACATCTGCCATGTCATATCGATCTTCCATCAATGATGATCGGCATGAACAGATCATTTCACCACAAGTAATTTCTTTTAGATTAATTTCTTTTTCTTCTCGATTCATAAGCATAAAAGCCGTCCATGTTGTTCCTAGCTAGACAACTATTAACTGAATACTATGTAGAACGTGTAGTTTGGATCAAAGGTTTCTGAAGTTAGTGAAATGAGATACTGACCCATATGTTTCGGTCGAATCACGCTTTTTAATGTGAATTCGTCTGAATTCTTCTTTTTTTTTGTTTTGATGTATTTCCTTGACAACTAACAATTTGGGTTTGGAGGTCATTTCGAATTATATTCTAAATGAAGAGTAAATCTTCCAAATTCTTTAACATATGAAGTGTGTAACATGAATACGACTTTTAAGATGAAGGTCAATCCGACTAGTCTTTCATCATTCATAGGAGTTCAATAATCATTTCATCAAAAAATATTAAAACATCGTATATTCTCTGAAAGGATCGTTTGGTCGCAACTTCGTAGTTCTGGTTTTTCTCTGAGCTATGAGCATATAATACAGGAAGATAGTACACATGCTAAAAGTTTCACGCTATTACATCATAAGAGTAATGGAGATTCCACTGCTGCTATACTTTTTGACATTAGCCATCATGTGCATTTCAAAGAAAAGAAACGCATTACTCAAACAAAATATTTTCAATCAAGTTCTATAAGAACAAGACAGACTAATATGATTATTTTTGATTCTATTTAAAAATGTCTAGCCAACATTTTTTAAAAGACAACATATTCTACTAGACGATTACTACATGTTCTCTTTCTGAAGTTGTAGACATTTTAAAACTTATTGTTGTCTGACTTTTCCAAAGACTGGTATAAAACATGACTAATTTTTACTTTGAATGAAATTATAACCACCATGATTTTTTCCCCGAGAAATCTTACAAATGTGTTAATGTAGATCGTAATATATATTAGATTTGCTCTAATCATCCTATTCAAATATGAATCGTCCTCAGATCACATGTACATCATTCGAATTAGTTAAAAATCTACATTGGACACACATACACGAACACTTCTCTTGTCATTCAAGATATGCTTACAATAAACCGATTACCAATTGTAGAAATTAAAAGGATCGAACTTTATGGATTGAGAGAACATGCATGTACTCTGCTGGACAAAATAGGTTCTACTAAATCTCACTAACCAGTGTTACTAAGCGTACCTCTATAATCCAGTTTTGTATAACAAATATCAATATGAAGCCTATTCCAATGTGATGGTTTTCATTGTGTTTTTTTCTTATTAGCCCAAACTAATACGAGCTGAACGTATCAATTCTGATGGTGATATTGCAAGTAATATTCAAAGAAATAATTCCCCTCGCATTAAAAGCATGTCTCCAATTCCAATCAGTCGACAAGTTCCATCATCCAATGAGCACGATACTGTTTATGTGCGTCAACAAGACAATTATTTATCACCATCATCATTGCTACCTACTGTTGTAACATCACGTGTTGATATTTTATTATCCGATCAAAGACGCTTGGAACGTGAAATTGAAGAACAAATGCGACGTTTAAAATATGATTATGATGATGTACGAAAACAGATCGATCGTAAAGAATCATCTATACATAACGAAGTTAAAAGCATAGCTGTACGCCTTGATAATGATATAACAGAGCATTATCAACGTAAGAGAAAGATTTATGCCGATCTAGCTGCTGATGCGAATACTGTTGGCACGGAGTTAGAACGTTTAAAATCAACTTCATCAAATAATAAACAACAGTTATGGGCTAATCTTGAACAGATTGAATCAAATATACGAAATATACGTCAAGCGGTTGAACAACACAAAGAACCTCAAAGTGCTCTAACATTTGCTGAAGGACGTCGAGCTATAGCTGCAGATACTATCGGACAAATAACATACAATGATAGTATCGAATCCAATAAACGTTATACATCATCACCGACGCGACCAATAACATCAGCATCATATCCAAATGAACAAGCTGTTACCAATCTTACACCATTTAAATATTTTAAAATTGATCATCTATCAACACTTGAACCTGAAGCTATTGCTATAACAGAAAATAATAAGAAAATTTTATTAGGTATTTGCAATAAATTATTTATACTCAATGAATATGGAGATGCACTTAAAACAATACAATTAACACCAAGTATCCGTGGTATAGCTATATCAAAAATATATCAAACACAAAATATAGCCTACATATCACATGGCGATATTGTGAGTATGATCGATATTGATAGTGGACAAACATTGGATTGTGTTAAAGGTATTGGAGCGTGTGAATTCATATCTGTGTATTTTTTGTTTCAAAAAAAAACATTATATTTCAAATTTGTTTTTCTTTAGAAACAGATGCATCTGGAGAATCAGGCACATTTTTACCATTAGGTATCGATACAGATAATGTACATGGAAATGTTTATGTATGTGATTATCGAAATTCATGTGTTATAAAATTTGATGATAAATTAGAATTTATTACACAATGGAGAATTTATAATCATTCAGATCAATATGATGAAGGTATAATTTACAGAGGACAAATAAAATTTAATGTTCGTCTTTCTAATCTATTCAAAAAGTATCAACATGAAATTTTCATGTTTTCGAATGTTTTATACTAGAACCAATAGATTAGAACACATTACACATTGAAATATCATTGTGAAGATGAAAATATAATACAATTCAATTGTAGCGTCTGTACATTTCATTTAGAAATATTCAGAGAAATGTAATAAATGATGAAAAAATCATATACCAAGAAATTCTTTCCATGAATTCAGTACTAATCTTATTCAATAGAACTAGCAGATATTTATTTAATGCCTCATGGAAGTAAATCATAATAGAGTAGACAAGGGATTTCAGATTGAATATTACTTTCAGAAGATCATGATATATTTGAGTATCAATATGTGTATATATATATATATTTTTAGCTCGACCAAAATTAATTTCGGCTTATGGACAACGTCTATATATAATTATCGAACATTCATGTAAACCTTACTATAATCAAGGTACGAAAGGAAATAACTCTATCAAGTAAAACAATACTATAAAACGATATGTTCTTTCATTCAAAGGTATTGCCTATACGTTTTCACTTCATATTTGTGATGCTAATTCTGGTAATATAATTAAAATCATCGATGCTGAATCATTATCAACTGAACGTCTTCGTTGGCCATGTTCAGTACAAGCCATCAATAATGATAAATGTTATATATTAGATACGATGACATCAGGAAAATACTTTAATGGTCAATGGCAAAAACATTGGTCACGTGTACTTGAAATCGGACAAAATAATACAAGTATAATGACAGAATTATTTCAATTAGACAGTGAAGCAGCAGCAATGACAATGTCGAAACAAACAATGATAATAGCCGCTAATGGAGAAATACTTTTTGTTGATTTAGGTTTTCTACAACAACCGAATAAAAAGAATTATGAAAAACATTATCAAAATTTATCATGAACATTTATTTTATTAATGTTGTCATTTAAATATACGAGGAAATAATTGCTTTATTGTTATATATATATATATAAATAAATATATATATATATAAATATACATATTACATTTTAAAACGGAATCTGAAATACATTGCATCTATATAACATATACTCTATAAAAGAATTCTAGTGTACGCTATTTCATTTTGTTGTGTTTTCTTCTTTTCTTATACTGCAAATAAATAAGGGTTTTCTTGCTTTTGGTGTTTTTGCTCGATTAGATTTATGAATTTGTTGTTTTTCTTTTTGTTTCCTTTCAGAAAAAAATTATAGACATAATTTTAAAATGATTTTCATAGCTCTGTTTACTTGATTCACTAGAATATCTTCTAGACTCAATAACTACTTGAGAAAATGTGCAACACGTTGTCACTAAAAGAGAAGCAAGCAATGTGTTCCCTAGTTTGTGAACAATTTCGATTAAAAAAGGATTAGAGTAAATTTTACCAGCTAATTTCACAACCACAATATAATGCATACATATAGAAATCTTTCATTCACATACTATCTATATATATATATATATTATTACGTGTGATTTCTTTTTCTATGTAAAATTTCAGATAAACCTATTTAATGTTCTTTGCCGTGTTATCATAAAATCAATAAAGTACAGTGTACTCCAGATTAGACACTTTTCTGTATCAACTAATATGCTGTAAATTATGAAATCGACAAATATGTATACAACTGACGTTTCTTTCTTTTTTTTTCGGTGAGGAAAAATCCTGTCTAAGATAGAAGTGAGCACGAGAGAACTTGACGATAGATGTTACTCATTCTGGAAAATTGATCTTTTTCGATTTACACGAAATCTTTCAAAAGTAACTTTGTAATCCATTCACTAAGCAAAGAATCTCTTCTATCTTCTAAAAATAAGATAAAAAGAAAAAAATAACATAATACCATTTAGAAGATTTAAATATTGAATATTTATATTTTTCTACAAAAGACGTTTGATTTGATTGAGAACAACATCTACGACTTTCTAGACAAATGATAGTGGTAAAATTTTGGTGTCACGAATTTTTTTCATCTCAAAAGTCAACATATGTAAATCAAAGGCAACTTTTCATGGTCGTATATTCATAATCAATATGGTCAATAATCCAATGATTCTTTAGTTTTCGATGAGAAAGTAATTCACCTGTTAACATTACTGTCTTGTCCAATCGTTTGATAAGTACTATCTGTTTATAAATCAACATTAATCATACGAACTTGACTAGTCGTATTCGTATTCGATAGACTCTATAATCAGACAGGTATTAATCCTAGTCCATATCTGATGTAGAGATTCATTAAAAATTCAACAATGTTCAATTGACAATGTTTAAATTATATTGTATAGAACGAGAAGAAGATCAAAATCATCAAGTGGATTACGAGAAAATTATTTATTAGAATTTTAAAAATATAATACAATATTGAATCTATGATTGAATTGAATTTATATATTGTATTACAATAAGAAATCGTTTCGAATATATATGTACGAAAGATTTATTCTTCTCATCTATAATGAAAAGAAATAAAAGATTTAACTATTGAACAATGTCGTATTTTTATCTCTATCTAGTTGCTTATATTCATTGACATGTCACTGAGATTTTCGGCTTAATCTATGAATAGTTTTTATTTTATTCGAATCACGCATCATCCCCATTACTTGAGATTAGATCGATCATTGTGTTTAAATCACATTTTATTCTTTATCCTTTGTTTAACGAATAGAAAAGATTTAGTTTATTAAAAATCACTTGACTCATTCGAAATCCTATCGATTCATAAACAAGTATTGATAATGTTGTTGTTCATGATGTAAATAATTATCATTTGAATTAGTTCTATTTTCGAACAACTACGTTGTTTTACTTTAATAAATGTAATAGATTTTATGAAATTCTTTTTTTTTCCTCTTTTTTCCCCTTGATTTCTATTCGATGTCTTGAATATTTATTTGAACCATCTGTCAATAGTTTGTCAAACACATGAAAGAGAAGTTTTTTTTTTATTTTATGAACTTCAATGTGAGAATTTTCACTCGTTGATTATATATATATATATATATATATGCATATACATATGATGCAACATATGAATTGTAGGAGTTGAAAGTATATGCTTCATTATATCAGGTTTATTTGTCCTTGCATTTTTTTTTCTTTTATCGATGAGTTGACATCTACATTTGATATAGGTGTAGTATGAGACGAAAAACTGACTATTGAATTAGACGCAATAACAACAACACCAAATAATTACACTACGACTTGTATATTGCATGTATATATATATATATATGTATATATTTATATATCTATATCTATATCTATATATGTATAGATATGTATATTTTTATTCTTTCTTCTTTTTTTTCTTCTTTCAGTAAACTTTGTCAATTAATTTGTCTTGTTGCCGGTGTGCAAGTGAAAAAGTCGAGTAAGGTATGTGACTAATATGATAGTATATTTTTAAAGACGATGAAGAAAAAAAAGAATGACTAGTTGTAGATTATTAAATAACACCTCCACATACAAAAAAAGCATAAGAAAATGAAAAGAAAAAAAGAACAGAAGCCTACCGAAAGAACATCTCATCTACTATAACGACTAAGAATAAGAACACGAAGAAAAAAGGTTCTCTTCATTTTTCTATCCGTTTCGAAATTTTTTTTCGCTGTGGTCTGAGTGCGTGTACTGTGCGATCAACATCAACAAAAATTTTCACCTTCATCATTCATTGTCATCGTTCACCCACCTGAGGTAAGTGCAATAATTATTCTATGATCTTTGATGATTTAACAGCAATTGATTGATGAGATAGTAGAATCATTAGCAGAGAAAGTTCGTCCTTCTGAACTAATTTTCATACGAAATCTTATCTCTGTTTATGTTCAAAACGACCTCTATCAATTT
Organism: Rotaria macrura; assembly: GCA_900239685.1. Lineage (NCBI taxonomy): Eukaryota > Metazoa > Rotifera > Eurotatoria > Philodinida > Philodinidae > Rotaria > Rotaria macrura. The sequence goes on from OENT01000167.1 coordinate 125,877, forward strand.
TCTTATTCCAATTCGTAGTCTACTCATATTTATACATGTGTATGTATGCTAGTCTCGTCGTCGGTTCGAATGAATCATTTTGTTCACTCGTCTCGTCTCTTCGGGTCATCATAGTATAATAGAGAGAGAAGCACAGAAGGAGAATCAGAAGAAGAAGAAGAAGAAGAAGAAGAAGAAGAAAAATCACTGTCCAGTTGTTTTCCTTTTTTTCTTTTTTCATTCGATGCATATATCTCATTAAATCATCATTGTCAATGTTTATCAAAAGGTAAATGTATGTATGAAATTTTACGAAGACGTTTAAAAATCATCAGTCTTATGCATCGTATGTATAACTATGTTCTGTCTTCATTTTTAGTACATGTCAAGAGCAAAATCGAGGCACTATAAATCAACAACAACATCATCGTTAACGGAAGAGATTAAAGTCGTTGTTGTTGGTAAGTTTTATTCACTGCGAAAACAAATAAGCACGTCATGTTTAATATAATTTGTTTTCCACAGGTGATGGATACACAGGCAAAGTAAAGAAATAATCTTAATTACATAATTGAAACTTTCTATACAACTTTGATTTTCTTTAAAAGACAACATTATGTATCGTCTACAAAGATGGAGAATATCCACAAGACCCATATGTTCCAACAATATTTGAGAATTATGCAGGTAGAAAAAAAAACCGAAACGATAATACAATCTAGATGGATGAATTGATTGTTGTACTTTTTCTTATTTCAGCAACAGTAACATTGAACAATCGAAAATATATACTTAATTTATTTGATAGTGCTGGACAGGTATGACTAAAAAAATGCAAATGCCTTATTTTTGTTTTTCTTATTTTGAAAGTTTTATTTATTTTTCTAAAGGAAGAATATGATCAACTTCGTATAATGGCTTATCCTAATACAGATGTATTTATTCTTTGTTTTTCTATCGTTGATCCTGATAGTTATTCGAACATACTAAGTAAATGGATACCAGAATTAAATCGTACGTCAAGATAGTTTTGTGTATTTTTTGTAAATGAAATTACAAGAAAAAAAAAGTCATGAAACACTATCATCGTTTAGGTTATGCCACTCGTATACCTATTGTACTTGTTGGAACTAAACTTGATCTACGTAATGATCCATCAACACTTGAACAATTAGCTGAAAAAAATCAACGACCAATAACACAATCTCAAGGTGAATATCTAGCCAGAATTTCTTCAGCAACAGCCTATTTAGAATGTTCATCGATGCTTAATTTTAATATACGAAATGTATTCGAAAAAGCTATTGAAACATATATTTCAAATGAACAACGATATCATCATGGATCTAGTAATGGACGAGGAATTCTATCTGGAAAATATTCATGTTCATGGTTTAATTCATTACTGTGTTGTACAAATGGTTCGAGAACAACATCATCATCTTTATCATCGTCGTCATCATCATCATCGAAAAATAACATACGAACAAAACGAGATAAACAAAACCGTTATGCAATGTAAAGATAGATGCTGTTATTGATCAGTGCAATTAGCAGTTTAGCTGTGATGGAAAAATTTTTAATGTTTATACTATTCCGTCTGTTTTTTTAATGTTTGATTTATTTCAAGTGAAATGAATCGAAGCTACCCGTACAGTTTCAGCATATCCCCCATTGTTTTATTACAGGACAATAATGAAAATTAATTGGATAAAAGTCACACCCAATATCAACGAAGAAGAACTCTTCAGGTTGTTTAATAATGGGTGTACGTATTATCCAATAAGTTTTCATTCCTGTTCTGTTCTTTATGTATATAAACAATGGAGAATGTGTGCTTGAACTGCAGCAGTAACGAATTGGACTTGATTTTTCTTTTGTTTTTTGCTACATATATATATATATATATACAATTATATTCATTCCTGATTTTGATGAAACGCGGTTTTTTTTATAGCAAGATAAATTGATTTTAGCAGATGACGAGCGAACATTCTGTTTTAGATATTCAGATTCTTTAAACAGAGAAAAAAAATGGCATCGTCATTATCACCGGGGGTGAGTGAATTTATGGATATTGTACTATACTGCTTTTAGTGAGCAGATGGTAATGTACAACATTTCTATTAAAATAATATTGCCAATGCTTGTATCCAATTATAAACGACGATATTAGTGTAGATTCTATGAAAATTAGTTAACTATTGAGAACATAAAAATATCCATTCCTACGGTTTAAGTCAGAAATGCAAGAGTAATATTCAATTTTCATTTATAAACAAAAACAATAAATTTTGCATCAAAATACATTTCTATGCAAACTGAATTTTGATCACAAGTTACAAAACAATGCTATATTAGATCAATAAATATTATTGACATACCCTACCGTAGCCTGAGGAGTGCACTTTAGAAAAAATGGAGATTAACCGTTGGAAGATAGAGCGAAGTCTCTTGTTGTTTAATAGACAGTATGATTTTACACTTTTTTCACCTTGCGAAAATTTTACATGACTTCTGCCTTTTACGTTGCTGAGAAAATATGATTATATGATCGTGCAGCTCTCAAAAGAACTTCATTATATTCCATTTCTTTCTGTTTTTGTTGTCTAAAAATGTATGTGAAGCTGCACAACTTGTTTATTTATTATTACATAGAGAAAGAAAAAAGAATTCTATTAATAGATGATGATGTGTTCAGAAAGTTTGTCTAACTAATGAAATTGCTTAGCTTTTTTCTCTATGACAAAAAAGGGTCAATTCAAAGGCCTAAATATATGGTCAAATTAAGACAAAGTAATATCGTAAGCTTTGTATCACAGCTCGAGTACGTTCATTAATTAAATTTCGTAAGATTTGAATTTTTAATGATCTCCTAGCAAACATTTTTCTTTTGAAAAATATAATATATACTTAAAATATTTGAATATGAAATATTAGGTGATCGCCTCATCAAATACGACTGCAGATGATCATACCGATGACAGTGGTGGTGAAGAAGAAGTTCGTTCATCGTCTAAAATACGTACAGCTTATTCATGCATACAAATCATCAAAGTACAAACGTGGTATCCCTAATGTTCAATCTGAATTGACGTATTTTGCTTCGTCTTACCTTCAGGAAAATCATCGTCAACAAATTTATGCCGTCGAAATTAATAATCAAGTACAATATCCAAATGGAATTCTTTTTGCCAGTGTTGGTGCAAATTCTGTATGTACACAACATCGATTTATTTTATATCTAATAGTAAATTTAACTTTGAAATAGATTCAAGTCTATAAATTTGATACAAATACGAATAAAACTCAATTAGTTCATGCATATCTTGATCCTGATGTAAGAACTGATAGAAAACGAAAGGTACCATAGAATTGTTTGATATAATAAACTAGGCAAATGAAGAATATTTTGCATGTGCATGGACAACAATTGATGATAAAACTGATAATTCACCAAAAATATTATTAGCTGCTGGTGGGGAACGAGGTGTTATTCGTATTCTTGATGCTAATCGAAAAGCACAACATACAGCGGTAAGGAAAATTCAAGAAAACGAAATACTTTTTCATTTCTATTTAATAATTTAGCTTTTACAAACTGGCGCTATTAATCATTTAACATTTGCTAAAACTAAACCCAATCTTCTATGTACAGCTAGCAAAAGTAAAAAGAACATACCCATTCTAATGATTATTTTCGTTATGTATTCGAATTTTCTCCTTAGACTTTACTGTTACACTGTGGGATGTTCTTTCATCGATGTGTCTTGTTGTATTTCATGGCCCCAATGGTCATACAGATCAAGTACTGTGTGTGGTAAGATGTTGCGAATGAAAAACTAAAGCAGAACTATACTGCTTGCCGTTCAGATCACCATAGACTCTCGTACTAAGAAAATATTTCATCTTATTATCGTCGGCAACAAGAAAAAATTAAGTCAATCAATAAAAATAAGTTTCAGATTATTTCTTTTATTTGCTAAAACGTTTATTCATGGTGCCCTTGTGAATGAGTTCACAAAATCAGCTTACACAAGATGTTGTTCTTAGTCAATACTAGTGTTTCTCATGTTCTGATCTTAAAAGATGCCATACATGTGCAACTTTCTTTGCGTACTTCGAGTCATAACTAGGTCGATAAATTGTGAAGGGAACGATGAAAAATGTCTTTTTTTTCTTGAAAGACAAAAAAATTCTCTATATGCATTAGTTTGAATTATATTTTTGGTAGTAGATAAAAATTAAATATTTATCTTGAATTAAAGGATATAAATGATCAATGTACAATGCTTGCTTCAGCTAGTATGGATCGTACAGTATTTGTATGGTCCTTGGCAAATGATCGAATTCGAGAACAGATTGATTTAGCCGAAAATCCAATACATGAACACAAACGTCGATTAATAAAAGCATATGCTGTAGCTTTTCCAGATATTGAAGCTAAAGCTAAAACACTTCATTCGCATTATGTTGATAATGTACAATGGTATGGTGATGCATTAATTTCTCGAGTTCGTCTATAAAATATTAATCAATTAAGTTCTTGTTCATAAACATATTCGTTTTTTATTTATTTAGTCAGCTGACAATACTTTTTGTTTATGGCAACCAATTCTCGGTAGTACAACTAAAGCATCATCATTCAAATTACTTCTCAAATGGATTGTACATGAAAAAGAATATATATGGTTTTTAAAATTCGATATTTGCCGTGCCAGTCAAGTAAGATATCCGGAAAACAATATTATTTATCCGATTATCGTTTGTTGTTCTTTGACAGTTACTTGCTATTGGTACATTAGATGGTCAAATACAGGTGTGGGATCTTCGTCATCATATGCATAATCCATCGGTCGAGTGAGTCCAATATTTGAATTATGGAATTTGAATAGAATTTTTTTCTTGGTTTTTTAAGTTTCGTTAAATTAAAAAATTTGAATTCCAAAGCAAAAATCAGTCGTGTATCGTTTAATTATGATGGTTCAATATTGGTTGCTTGTTCGGATGATAGTCGGATATTTATTTGGAAACGTAAATGATCAGTGCACATTATTCGTTTTTCTTTTGTTGTTATTATTTTATTATTATATTATGTCAGTATTGTACAGGTGATACTTATTGAAAGAAAAATACTTGTCATAAAAATGATTTTATATTTAATACGAAGTACTACATAGATTAGTTTGATAAAAACATTACGAAATAAAAGGCACACCTTCAGTATGATATAGAATCAAAGTGAACATTAAATTGACGTATAAAATTCACAATTATTGCTTCTCGTATTGATTGCAATCCGTTGATAAACTCATTGTTCTTTTGTGTTCTAACATAAAGAAGTTATAATGTTCTTGAAGAATAAAATGCATAAACACTAGAGATGTACAACATGAATGATATTTGATTTTTATAAGAATCAATCTATCATGAACAATATTCTTCACAATGAGTGCCGAAACTTGGCTCATATTTAATTATCATAACTATCATTCATCTGTCTCAAGGCTAATTATGTGAAGTACTACTCCATGAAAGTTTTTTATTTTTATTTTGAATAATGTTCTCTAAACTTTTTCAAAATGAATCAGTAAATTAGTTTATGAACATCTTATCTTATTCATTTTTGTCATTCAATGACACGATCTCTATTAACTCGATTGAACTACAAGTCATCAGTGTTGAACTTACGATATAAAAGAGAAATTCATAGATTTATGCAACGTGAAGAACGTATGAATGCGAAATATACACTAGATAGAAACGATATTTTTCAAATTATTTGTTGATCGAGGAAGTAAAACCACTTAGACCTATTTCTTCGATCTCACTCGTACTATGCTATTTCAAAATTTTTCTTATGAAAAACCACTTTTCTCGATAGTTCATTCATTTTTATCACTTCAAAAATATGTATCTGTGCTATTCTTATCAAATCGTTTTATGAAATTGAGCGAGCCCATCGATCACCTACATAGATGTCCGTCTTCATTGAATCGTATTAATAAAAGAGTAATTTAATCACACAAAACAAACTGATTGGTTCTTCGAACTTTTTTATATTTGATGATAATGAGTCATCTTATCCAATGTCTGTGTTAGTTAGCACAACTTAATGAAATTTCGGTGAATAGCATCTATTTGTCCTACATCGTTTCATTATTATAAAAATATTGTTAAAGAAGAAAGAAAATCCGTTTTTCTAATGGCTGCTACACCTATACAAACAACGACAACAATCATTAATGACGAATTCCATAATACAGATCTTCTTGATCGTATTCGACCTCTTCTTCAACGCGATAAAATTCGTCTTTGGGAAACACCATATACAGATGGTATTACTGGCGCTGAAAACATTCCTGACGTATGAATGAAGATCTTTCATTCACGCTCTCTCTCTCTCCATTCCTGATTTCCTTTTATATCTTTTTAAAATGATATAGGAGTTAGTTGAAAGTATTTGTGCTGAAGTTGGAAGTACGACAGAAGAAATTCGCCTTGCTCTATCATATCTTCGTCGGCATGCTTTAGACAAATTAGCGTTGAAAAAAAGACCGGATTTGATTACACTCAAGATTCGTTCGTCCGGTGTGTCGAACAGTAAAGTGAGTGAACGAGTAGAACCAAGAACAAGTTGCTACGTTGACAAAAATTTTTCTATTTTTGTTTTCAACTCAATAGAATGGTTCGATAGATATTATTATATCTTCTCAGAGTACCGGTCATGAATTAGAAAAATTAATACAAGATAAATTAAACTTACATGATCAAAATCTAAAAATGATATGTTCAGGTCGAATGATTCAACTGAACGAAAAATTACAATCGCAAAACATCCGTGTATATTGAATATTATTATTGTGTATTTCAATTACATCTTATAAATTTTCTCTAGACACATGCAATAATCTTAGTACTTGCTGTACCAAAATCAGCTATTGCTTCAACTATAGCTGATGCTCAAACTTCGAATTTAATTGAAGCTGTTAAAGAAGCAGCTACTATACTCGATGATAATGCTCATCACACACACAGTTTAGGTCGATATCAATTGCGTATAACTGATCAAACAGGACGTGAATTGACCGCATTATCCGATGATGAGCGACGTTCATTAATGATAGCCATGGCATTACATGAGAAAGGTCGTTCATTTCTTCGAAAACGAGACTACTTGAGTGCAATAGCATTATTCAGTGAAGCTGATAATGAATTTCGGCGATGTTCATCACAAATGCTGAATTCTGTTGATAATTGGTAATATAAAAAGCAATCAAAAGAAATAGAACATTTTGTCATATACTAGCTAACTAAAAATTCTGGCTGATATCAGCATGTGTGATTGAACGAGTTTTCTGAAACAAAAACCAACTAATGAATTGTCTTAAGTAGTTTCATAGTTATTGATAGTAAGAATCTCAATACATTAGTTGAATGTACTTATGTGTCGATGGAACTTGTACCGAGTCATCAATTTATACTAACTCAGAAATAATTTACTATACATAGATTTGTATTAATAGGGGTCTACTCAATTTGGATATTGTATGGTGTTATCTTTGTATGCAAAATGTTAATGATCTACAAGGTAGATTTATCTGTTGCATCGTAGAAAAGAAATTAGTTTTATTGTTTTCGATAGATGCTGCCGAACGTTTAATGAGATGTGATACGTGTTTTGTTAAAGTTTATGGAAATTCATTTCAACGTTTGAAAGCGTTGAAAACAGATGGCATGGGTCATATGGTACTTTTTGTACGATTACATCTATTACAAGTAAATATGAAATATTTGCTCTATTGAATCAGTAATGAATGTTCAATAGGCTATTGTTGCTTATCATGCTGGTCGAAAGATCGATGCAAAAAATTTACTTGGTATGGCTGAAGAAGAAGCACGAATGATGCGTGTGAATCCAGAAGAACTGACTCAAAGTTCGTAGATGTTGTGATTTTTACCGTCATTTTTTTTTCTTCTAATGAAATTCTCATCTATTTAGTTATGTCGATGGGTTATACAACAACAGAAGCTCGGCGAGGTTTGAGAAGTTCACAGGGAAATATTGAGCAAGCGATTGAATTCATTCTTGAAGTAAATGAAAGCTTGTTTTTAACGTCCTTAAAAATGACACTTGATGTTGTTTTAGAATCGTCGACTACAAGAAGAACGAAGTCGAGAAGAGAAAAATCGTGAAGAAGATGAACGTCTACAAAATCTCTATGGACGTACTCAAAATGGACAAAAGTATTGAGAAGAAAACAAAGCAGCTCATATTCATTATAGCTAGTTTGTTTTTATCCATAGACTTGATGTTGCATGTTTACGTGAACTTCATTCTATGGGATATTCTCGTCGAGTTTGTGCTGAAGCATTAAAACAATCAAATAATCGTTTGGAAGAAGCGAGTGAAATGCTTCTAACGAATCTTGATACTCTTATGACTGTTAGTCGACTATCGAAAGATGAAAATAGTGATAATGATGACGATGGTAACCAAGAATCTGAATTGATGGAAGATGCTACACACTTACCACAATTAATAGCATTAGGAGCTGAACTTGAAGAAGCTCATGCTCTGTTACAAATTCATGGCAATAGATTAGACCGTGCCGCTGAAGAACTCCTACAGAAATTAAAAAATCCAGCAATAACAACAGCAGATGATCATACGCGAACAACTTTATTCGAACGAGCACGTCAAGTTGTTGAGGAACGAGGTAAAAAGAGAACTATCAAATGCTATTGCACATCAATTTTTCGTAATCCTGTTTCTGTTTCTAGCTGCTAAAAAAGCTCGATTAGATGAGAAAGCTGCTGCTGCTGAACGCAAACGTGCAACACTGGAGACGATTGTTCCAGACTTATTACGCACTAATCAACCAATAGAAGATAGTAGCAATGACGGTGGATCGGAAGATTATCTTGATTTGCTACTCGACGAAGAGGAAACATTTATTCGTGAATATCGTCAACGATTAATAGATGATGGTGTGATTGTATAACAAAATATTAGAGATAAACAAGCATAAATTAAAAATTTGTAACGTACTATATATTTCCGTTTAATACATATATCCAAAGATATTGAAATAGACTCGAAAAACAGTGACTATGAAAAAATAAAGTCAAGAGTTTTTTTGCTTTTTGAGAGCAAACTATGAATTTAAGGATCTGTTTCACCAAAACATCAAATATTTATGTGTTGCGAATCTAATCGAACATTGCAAATATTAAGCAATCGATAGTATTACTATAGAACAGATATATACGGGTATTACTTGGAGATGATTTATTTATAGATATGGTTATGATTGGATATAATACAATATAGCAATCTATTGAATAGCCAAAAAAGTAAACACTGAAGTGTCAAGGTTCGACTATTATTAAAGAGTTTCAACTCTTTGAACGAATATCTACAGAATTTTCATCATGAACAATTTTCGGCTCAACATAGTAAAAGGTTTGATATAGTTCTAGTGCATGACAAGTTAAGAATGATCTCATGCAATTATAGTACTTGCATAACAGTATATTACTTCGACTTGAAAAGTGGTCGCCAGTACCAAACTATTTATACATATACGTATCTGCTATTTATTAATACTTTATGCTAGTAGTTTGAAGTATGGATACGTGTATGGAAGAAGTCTTTCACCCAAAGTACATTTGCTCACTTCCAGAATCATTCGTGACTTTTTATGTTTCTCGTTTTCTCCCCTACAACAATAGTTTTCATTAAATAGCCTCTCATCAATCCAATTCTTGTTGGGTTCAATAAACAGATAATGAAGTCGGACTGGAAGGCACTTTACTGTTTTAAACCATATAATTGATACTAGCTAATAGAAATAATGAGTAAAGTTGAATGTAGATGTGAAATTTGTCTTTATCCACAACCACACACTCAACCCATACAGATACCAAAGATGCAATCATTTAGACTCATTCTTATTTACATTTTAGAAAACTTTTATTGTGAACATTCGAGCCGTTCTCGAAATACGGTGTTATCAATGTGCATATACAAATGTTTTAGGGATTTCAACTTTGAGACATTTGATTAAAAATATTTCACTAAAAATCATTGCTTTCATAAAGACGTTTCGTCAATGCATCATTTTAAATTGAGCAGAGTCGATCATTGTTCACATAGATTGACTGATGTATTGACAACTAATGTCAACTAGTTATTACACACTAATATTTCGATTCCAATGAACTAATGAACGTTAATCAAAGTGATTATGATGGAATCATAGATAAAACCTAAATTTAGAATGAGAACTGTGTCATTTGAATGGATATGACAGATTTTTCTGATTAAATATGACGTTAAGATAAATAAATTTGTAAGGAAACTCTCAAGTTCGTAGAGTATTCCAACGACGATTCCAACTGTTTATGACAGCGCATTATCGTTATCAGTTGAACTGTCCACGTAAAGTTTTTAATCTTCTTTTATGTTCGTATAAAAATTAAATAGAAGCAGGTCATAGACTAAATTACATAACAGACAATCAATCTCGCCTCTCACTTTGAAATCTTCAATTCTATATTCTGTTGATACCATTTTTTAAAATTATTCCTACACACTTTTTATTCAAATTAACCCGAAGAAGAGGTATCATGACTGATTTACTCGAACCATTAGCCATAATACTAGCAACAGTCATTTTGCCTGTTATCATCACTGTCGGCGTTGTAGGTAACGCTCTCAATATTATTGTACTTACTCGACCCGCTTTGCGACATCATCCATGTTCCCATTATGTTCTTGTACTGGGCTTCAATGCTCTGTTCTATTACACCTCCCTTACTTATTCTTTATTGACCAGTGCTTATCAAATATACCCAGAAAATAGCTCACTTTTTTTGGTGCAAATTTCTCACTTATATATCGAGTTTACTGGCACTCATATCACCTTATTTTATTGTTCTTGCATCATTCGATCGATTGTGTGCGAGTTCAACAAATACTCGACTACGCAATTGGAGTAACCCGATTGCAGCTCGGTAGGCAATTTCGATTATGATTATATTCTGGTCTCTGTTTTACATCAATACTCTTGTATTGTGCGATCTACGCTTTGATGATTATCTTGGATGTCCCATTCGAACGAAGGTTATCTACAATCAAATTTACGTGACTCTACAGATTTTTCTCTACACTGTTATTGCGCCATGTCTTATGGTATTATTCGGCATTTTGACGATCTTTAATACTAAAAATATGCGATTTCTTCCGACAGTCCGAGCATCCTATCGTGGTACGGAAGGTCCACTCTGTTCGCATGCTACTTATTCAAGTACTTTCTTTATGTTGTTCTTAACATGCCTCTATGTGTTATGTACCTCATAATAGTCTTGCCAACAGGATACCAACGGTCGTCTAGTTTTATCTTTGGCTTTGCCATCGCTGATTTTACCTTTACTGTTTCCTATGCTACGGCCATTTTTCTCTTCATTCTATCTGGTCGCATTTATAGAGAAGTATTTCTTCAACTTGTGTATAGAGTCTTACGTATCAATGGTAGCATTCGAGTCAATCCAATGGCAGGGACACATAGTTTTCATCTTACAGCCATACATAATCATACGATGACATTAATGCATTTGTGAATCAACAAATATCAGCTTTCGCTTATAAAATAAAATATTTTGATATCATAGATGGTGATGTGAAATATTCTGTTTTATCTTTAATGCCATGTAAATCAGTCAAAAAAACATATTTTGATCAAGTCATTGAATTCTCTGACAGTGAATAATTTTATTGATGTGTCAAATGTTTCCATTGAAAAATTGAGAAAGTAATCAGATAAGGTTTACACATGTCCTAATTATCTGGTAAATCAAAGCTTGAACTCCACGGAAAAAACGTTGATGAAGAAAATGGATAAGAACTCACTTTAGGAATTAAAAAGCTCTTTCGAGTGTGAGTGTGTGTTGTGGATGGTGACTTCTATTTTACGGATCCATATCAACGCCTACACCAACACCCTCAAGAGTACTCGTTTTTGCTTGACAACATCTTTTTTGAAATGTTCATATCTCGTGATCAAACATGTAACTAATTTGAAATATTTACAATCATTACACATACTTTCATATAGAGTAAAAGCGCATGTATTTAAACGAGAATTTTGAAATCTTAAGGAAAATATATTGAAATCTCCTATTTTTAAAAGACAAACACACAAACTATCAAAATGCTATTCAATCTACGTGGAAGATAGCTCATTCTTTTGAAAATTCTTTATCTCATCACTAAAACTATTCGTGTTTGTGACAGCTATTACCACAGCGATTCCGTATTAATGTATAAAAGTCTGCGACTTTTCTGTGTAAATACTGGTTTGTATAAAATTTTAACTTTTCCTATTAAAAGTTATCTGTTGTTAAAATGAAACCGATTTACAAAAAAGAAAAGTAGCTCATTGTTTCAAAAAATGTATTTTCATTTTGTAAAGTTTCTCTTTTTAACGTTCATGTACGTGTTTGCCTCGAAGAAGTTCATCTCAGAAAGAAACGTATTTATATTCAATCTAGAATTCAAGAATCAATATTTCAGACGTGAATAAAGCTATTTTTTATTGTTCATTTGAATGCACTATCAAGCGTATCTTTTGTAGATGATGCATTCAAAACATTAACTCATTGATTAAAATAAGTTGATGAAACACCTAAACGACATACTCATCATTTCGCCATTCACCTTCTTGTATTTGTCCATGAGTAAATATTACTTTTCCATAACCATGTTTCTTGCCGTTGGCAAACTCTCCTTGATAATAAGTGCCATTACTCCAAATTAGCAATCCTTTTCCATTGGTTTCGTCATTATTCCATTCACCCATGTATCTATCTCGATCAGTATAATAGTAGATACCATATCCCTGTTTTTTATCGTCACTAAAATTACCTTCGTATCGAGCATTCGTTGGCCAAATACGTATACCAAGTCCATGTGCTTTATCATCAACTATGTTCCCGATATATTTATTTCCATGTTCATCATCACAAGCACGATACCAATGCTCTTTGCCCATTGTGTCTTTCCACTCGTAAAGACCACCATTTAACTGTATTTTTAGATTTTGACCTGTGGGTATATCATCAATCCAGTCACAAGCTTGTATTATTCCATCTTCACGGAGAAGAATACCATGACCATGCCTCTTACCATTTTCGTATGTTCCAATAAAACGGCTGCCGGTTTGAAAAATACATATTCCTTCTCCATTGGCTTTCTGATCAGCATCTGCACCCTCAAATACGTTTCCGTCAATACCAAAAAGTCGCCCATAATCGTGCTTCTTATCATTTTGGTAGACTATTTCATATCGATCACCATTAGTAAAAGTAATTACTGCAGGAACCATATTTTCCTTTGATTTGTTTTCGTCTACAAAGGATTTAATATTCATCATTCCTTCGATGATTTTATAGTCATACGTACTTATGAGTGCTTCGCTGTTCATCTTCTTAGTTGATATCGAAGGTATTACTTGCTGCTGTTGAATGTCGTCTATATCAAAGTTACTCTATATTAAGATTGGCAAATACTTAAATTAATTTTAAGAAAATTCACTTATATCTTCCTCATAAAGAGGATCGTTCGTATCATGCATGTCGACATCGTTGATTTCTTCTAAATATATGATCGGTTTATCTTGTTCATTGTTCAACTGTCTGTATTTTACACGCAAATGTGTACCCGGAAGTAATAATACTTCATTCTCGTTGTTTTCAGATGTATAACTCTGAATATTCTTGCCACTGAGTGATTCAATTGAGCAAAGAACTGATTTATCATCAAGAAACTGTTCGATAATAGCAATTGACGATGAGCATGAAATTATACTGCATAGTATCAAATCTTCATTTTCGTTTAATTTTTCTGCAATCTCAATTGGTAAACCTCGCCATACTGTATTATGCATAGTCGGTAATTTTCCCAGTGCTCTTTTGAATAATTTCAGGAAACGTAGCCAAGATTTCAAAGCTGTTCGATCTTCTGATTGTAAAATGCTGTTCAAAATCTGATTTAAACTTTGACTATTCCAGTCGTTGGTGTAGAGGTATACAGCTACTGATTCATCTTTAGTCAGACCATGATCTGATGGGTAACGTCGAGATTGTTTAGCATCTTCAATGTAATGATCCAATCGATCAACGGTAGACAAAACAGATTGAAGAGCTAAATCTATTGACAAAACTGATTCATCTTTAGAATCATCTATAGGTTGCAATTGTTTATTGCTATATTCAAAACGAATGAATCGATTCATGTTGCTGTTTAATATCTTATTATAATAATGATAATCGCACTTTTTTCCACTCGTTGTTGTATTGTATTTTCAATCTGATAATATAAAAGAATCGCTCTACTACCTTGCGATGGTTTTTGCACATAACGTACGATAAGAGAAAAAAGTTCTTTGCTTTTCGAAAGTCACAGGCACAAAAAATTCTTTTCTCCTCAAGAACGAAGCACATGGATTTGTTTCTAGTTCTTTTTTTTCTTCACAAAACATGACCAAATATGCTGACTGCCTTGGTATTTTCATTAATAGTTTGCGTAAATAAAGCAAAGCATGTTCTGTTTGATCAACGAAATCTCAAAATTACGCTATTAAAAATTCTTTCAAATTTTCTGGTTGTGTCATAAAACGAAAAAAAAAAGACTTTGTAACTATGGAATCTACCTCTATTCTTCAGACCTCCCTCGGAGACTCATTCTGATAATCAGATCCGGTCGAAATTCGGGAGAATGAATGATTTTTGAACCCTACTGTAGGAATTTGATAAAATCTCACGCTAGCTTTTAACTTGCTTCTACAATAAGTTAATCAGGTACTAACTAGTACGCACTGAATAAAACATGACTTATCCGTTGGATCCGACTGTAGGTCCATCTCCTTGAATCCAATCAGATTTTGTGTATTCGGTGTGCGGGGTTATTATAGATGGATCTCCGATTTTCGTTAATATATATTTTCTTACACCGGCATTCTCATAGAAGTTTAAGAGAAAAAAGAAAAATGTATGCCTAAATATGGACTGTAACAGGCCAAAATATAGAAAAATGTTGAAATTTTTTTTCTGACGTCAGCTTGGAGAAAGAATAAATTATTTAGTCTGCGTTACAGAGCTAATTCTTTCGTATAGAACCGATCATATCGTTCTTTTACATTATTTGGTTTCTTCAATGAATTGCACATGTTTTCACACCCATCATACCTTTCATGCGGATTCCATATAGGATACAAAGGATCTTATATGGGCATTCGATGTTTCGTACAGACTCTGACGCAGATTTTCATGATTAATTTGAAAAAATATTGCAGATTAAATAATCTAAATAGATAGTAGAATGTTCTCATTTACGGTTTCATGAAAATAGAGTCGAATATCAAATAAATTAGAGTCAAACTAATCAGAGTAACGAGTTCTACATTCTCTGAAAGGCTCAATGATAGTGGATATAGACATGAAAGAAAGTGATTCGATATGACAAGTATATTTATAAAAGCTGCCTTAAAATACATAATCAAAAATAGTTTTCATGTTTGTTCCTAGCAATGCCAGAATTTGGAGCAAGCCCTATTCTATAAAACTATTAACATCACACTGTTGATCAATCTCAAGTTTCTGATCGTCTTTTCTTTATTGTGATATTCAAAAAACCATAGTTATAACATAGAAGTTGATCACAAAGAAGAATGAAGATGAATATATAAATTTCTTGAATTCTTAACATTTCGATACAGCTTTTTGAAAGGATATCAAATCTGTAAATGATCTTTGAATTTCATAAAATAATAAACGAACAAGTAGCTTCTATCTACTGATAGACTGAGTCCCTTTTATGAAAAGCTATATGAGCTCTTGGTTAATTGAAAAAGATTCTAGTCGTCGTTTGAACATATAAATCTCATGCTGTTCATGAAATGAGATAATCAATTTTGTTGTATCATACCTCAGGATCATTGGATAGGTATATTGGCAAGTGTCTATGATTATCCAGGACGAAGCTGCCCAAGAGGATGATATAAACCGTCTGACAACCCTCGTACTCAAAATTAAGGATTCGAAGATCTTCTCCTCCTCCACCTAAGAACGATCCAAAGGCCTTGGAATCCCGGTATTCCGACCGGGGTCGCGATTACTCCAAACATCCGACAACTTCCTATTGGAATCCAATATCCAGGATTGTGACAACTTCCAACGGATTTCTATCGGATCCGATCGTTTCACAATAGGATCCAACGGAGTTCACAGATCGGATCAGCAGCCCAGAGTCGTCTGTAAAATCTGATGTCAAATTTTTCAGTCGTCAGACTTCTCGTCATTTTTCATCATATCATTGTTGTAATCTTCAAAAATGATATCAATGTGAATGTCGATATGATATTTCACTATTTTTTTTATTATCTTTTTCGCGCTTCGCAGACACATACACAAAACAAATTAATTTTCTTCATAAGACTCTTTATTTCATAAAAGAGAATAACATTTCCTTTTTTAATATTCTACAGATTTTATTAATTAAAATATATGCGAAAAGGTAAAAATAGTATTTCACGCATATCAATTAGGAAACCGGACCCAACTGTAATTAATTAAGTACTAAGACGATCAACGGAGAAAGTTCAACGGCTTTTGAAGTGGCCACAGTGTGAACCAGGGAAGATCGCATGGATTTTTCCTTGCCCTACCGAATCTGAAATGTTTTACAAATGTGTCGATCAGTAGTGTGTCTCACATGAGATTCAAGCACTATTCCGATAGATAGACTGTTTCTATTTTTCACCTTACTCAGTTTTCTCGTTGTGTCTGAGCTACAGTGTTACTGTCTTCATCACTTAGATCACATGTTTAATTATGTGATCACCAAAAGTCACTTTCCAGCAACCCTCAACAAAATATCTGTCATCGGGTCTCGTGATTCATGCTCAGCGCTCATCAAATGGGTGTAAAACTCATGGATAAATGAAATTTGGTTTGATGAAGTCAATTGGAATTCAATATAAGCGTTGAGTCACGGCAGATATGCACTGGGAGCATCTAAGCAATGGAAGACGATATTCAGATACTTCTGTCGAATACAATCGCTGAGAGGATGACCTACGCATTAGCCCAAGCAAGTTGAAACTGGCACTCAGCACTTCCGTGCTTACCGTTGATTTTGACTTACTCGAATCACTGCTCCGTCTAACCTCATCAGAGATACTTGATAGAATCTGTTTCCATTTCATAAACGTGGCACAGCTGTTATGCATTCACAGTGTTGATGATTGTAGAATGTTTAGCAGCTCCACGAACAGCGGTTTGACTGATGATCTTCATCGATGTGCCACATGTAGCATTATTAAACTTCCTTTTATCTAGAAACGATAATATCGGCCATCCATTTCGCTACTGACAGTCGAAAACGGACCGACTCTACATATTTCTATTGTAAAGTATTTGACTGTAACTTGATACAACTGATTGAGCGGATACGACAAGCCAGTGCAATCAAGTTGTTTTATTTTGATATATTCATCGAAGGTAACTCTTCTACCGCATTCATACCTTATATTACAGGATATACTCTACTATCAATGTAACATTCGAAAACAACGTTTATTGACAAACAAAGCCAATCTTCACTCTTCGTCACTCTGGTACTATCGATCTTTTCCATCTTTTTCGACAATGATTATTGGACACTTGATGTTTTGTCAACTATTTATCAGATAATTTATAAAAAAATATCTTCACGTCAATGTGAATGTCGGTGTCGGTGTAAGAAACGAGCATGTATTCAGCACAATCGAACATTCACAGACAAACATCCTCAGCTACACAACCACGTGAATCGAACGATCTTATTGTCAACAGAAAAGATCATAGTTGCGACACCTAAAAGTTATTCGTTGTGAGAGGGTCACACATTTTTGCTGGAATGATGGGCTTCTGAAATGAACAGAACCAGAAAAAATCTGTAGTAGGTTTTCGGATAGCAGCAACTACTCCATCAAAATTTGTCCTTTTCGAGTGAAAGAGGCATGCATTGATAGTGAAAAGTTTGCTATATTCAAGAATCTAAAATTGAACTCAAATACGTTTAAGAAAAAATAACCATAGGGATTTTACTGAAAAGTTACAGAATGGTAATAGAATTAGAATTAGTGAATCTATCAATATTCGATCAAATGATTAGGTCACCAACTAGAATTAAAACAAAATACGTTATTTAAATTTGAGCTGTGAATCTTTGAAAAACTGAAATTAAAGTTTGATCGTAAATAAGAAGTTACGGAGTTAACGGCAAGTATTTATCAAAAGATACATACCACATGTCTATTTAATTATTAGAATTTTTGTGAATAAGTGACTATAATAACTAGTTACTAAATAGCACTATCTTCGTATTTCAATGTATACGTTCATTTCGTTGATGCATCATATGCAACGCACGATTCAATGGGATGATCATAGTGTCAGGACTGTATCAGTATATCTTGTTTGGCTGTGGGTCCTTCTTGTTATACCGAAATGGCTCTCCGATACAGACGGCATCTTAACGGTTAATAGCTTTTTGCATAGCTGGTTCGGCACTGCACTTGAATAGAACATAGTTGGGTAGGGCCGTGTGAATGTAGGTCATGATTAGTTGCTGAATCATCGACCCAGTCAATTCGTGACGGTAGCCCGGTACTATAATCATGCAAGTTCCCTCTAAGCATGTACGAAACGAATTGATTGTTTTCCGCAAAGAACTGTCTTTTGTCAGATAGCGCTTTACTTCTTGCATTCATTCGATCCGTTCTTAATCAACAATGCGAGCACAGCCGATAAGTAATTGATCGTCCTTTATGATGACAAACCAGATGGTAACCTAGTCAACCAATTCACTGTTTCCAACAATACATAGGCCAGACGGATTGTTTGGTTGCAATGCCCACTGCTGCTCTTCAATATAAACCTATAATAAAGCAGGCGAGTAATTTGATGTTGTATAACGACGTGCTGCTCGTTGTTGTTGAGGCGGATCGCTCTTATAGTAACCCCATACAACGTCGTTACGCCTTAAAAAAGAATATGAAAAAAAAACGGTCAAGAGCGCGGTCCTAAAGAAGTGGAACACGCTTTATTGAGTCAGAACGTTTCCTCAGAAAAGGAATATGTTTGATACGCATTGTTGTTCAGTGATTCAATCTATCAAATAGTGCCTACTTGTCTCTTTATAATCGCTTGGTATGTTCTGCCTTGTTCCCCTTGTATGTGTGTAGTTAGTCAGTTGGATCAAAAAGAGAGTCAAGGAGAGTGCGAATCATCATATAACACTTTGAAAGGCGTTCCTCGTGAAAACAAACGTGTTCTTATTGAACGCTTTTTACAGTTAGATGAGCTCGTTCTTCTGGAACATCTTCAAATGCAATTTAATAAGAATGCTTCATTAAGAGAGTGAAGGATTTACAGAAAAAGAAAAACTCGCTTTTAGTAGTTCCAGTCATCAGAAGAGAACGTGGCTCAGTACAATCGAGAGTGGGCGTGTGGGGCGTGAATGTGCTGATCAATACGTGTTTGATTGGTTGAATAGAACAATATCCAGATACACGGGCACCCTAACAATATCTACACATCCACAACTCCCAACCGACAGAACTGGTGACATCTACTCTGTCGATATATATAATTTCTTATCCATATCACTACTACCGGTGGCATCTGAGGAAATTTAAAAACTTATAGCATGCAAAAGTGCAGCAATATGTTTATTAAATAACAAGTTTTTCAAAATCTGCTTTTTTTGTCTTATTTATTTGAATTGAAGAAAGGTGGACTTTCTTGGCCGAGTTAATATCCATGGCAATGGAATCTTAAATGGTGTTCTGACTCTTCTAACAACCTGTAAACCACTAAGTATATGAAATGGAACGTGAAGCAGTTGTAGTATCATCTTCAAATGTTGATCATAAGAATGATTCATCACCTCCCTTTAATTCGACCTATCCTCAACAACCGTCTCGGGGTCCTTCCAACCACATCAGTCCCAATACGAATGGCAGTAGTTCATTACGAGGCCAAATCATTGAAGAACGGCATACTCTACCAGAGATACCTCAAAATCCATTAAATGCTACTGTGGCACATGTAGTTTCAAGAGAACTCGGGTAAATTCATTTTTCTAATCGAAATAAACTATTCACTGTGATTGTATTTCGTATTCCTTTCAGAGAGAATTTTCTTAAGACTTCATTACGTCCAGAGACTGTTAAGAAATTAGTTATATCAGGCAACGTTGATGATGTAACTCATCGTTTATATGTTCAGCATTTACGTGAAATTCAAGCTAAACGAGAATATCAATTACAAAAAATTGGACATGATGAACAAACATTTTTACTAGCTCATATTCAGGCGCATGAAGACGATAATACGGAAGAAAGTATGAATTTATTTAGTATGGACAGTTATCGTTGACTTCATGTCTTTTGTTTTCTTTAGCAACGCATCTCACCAGTCTATTTGTCGATGAAAAAACATTAACAAGAGATCAAGTCATATTACCACGAGATTTTCTCAATTATAATCTTCAGAGATATATTAAAAAAACATGTAAATAGTAGACATTTGTAGAGAAAATACAATATAGTACAATATGTATCATTTGATATTTAGCTAAAGAAGAAATACGATCAAACGTTGGTACAGAGAGTATCAAACAAGAAATAGATGATGATAAAAGATTGGTAAGATATTATAATGAAGAAACAGATGAAGAAAGCACATCAAACTATAATAGGAGTGTAAATTCTACAGAGAGCAATAGATCATGCTTGATATTGATCGTGAGCGTTAGTCTTGTTGGAATTTCAAAGGATACCTTGTTGTTCAAGTATTGTTAACGTTTCCATCAATACAGTCTATCTATTCTATACGATTATATAGTAGATAGATCAAATCGAAAACATGAAAACAAAATAAACAGTAATAAAATAAGAGAGAAAAACGAAAGTAACACTGACAGATATTCTGATGATTGAAATAGTACCTATTGGAATCTATCATAATAATACATTTCAATATTTTAGACGAAAGAACCAAGTAATGATCAGTGCCATTAACAAATCAATTACAAATTATGAGAAAACTTTCGTTTAAGGTATCAATTGAAAAAATAAAAAGTAAATCTTTTTGACAAGCACTATGACCAAAAATTACTCTTGACATTTTTTTCTTCGGTTACTTGTATTGAAAAGAACTTTTTCTCCTACTGACGTGACGAAAGACGATCTAACACTTAGATTGACGCTAAAATATGCACATGATTTTTCATCATGTGGCTCGATTGTAAGAAAGTTTGCTCATGTAATAAGAAGTTCTTCGAAAATCGATCTGGCTGTAAATGTTCATTTTACATGTAACTTATAGATTGCTTCTTACTCAGTAAATGACAGAAATTTTTGCTAATTACTGATAAATTAATAATCAGACGAATATAGCAATTGTTCAGTATCAGTAATCGTGTACCCTAAATGAACTTTTTCAAAAACAAAATAGTTTTTTCTAAGCAATGCAGAACTTGAAAGAGGAATGATTCTTTTTCTTTTTATGCTTTTTTATTAGCCTAAACTTACTCGTCAAGTTCAAAAGAAAACTGTAGATACCTTGTGGAAAGAACAAATAAGTGTACCCGAAAGAGATTTAAGTCGTGCTCGTTTGAAAATGCTTGATAATCTGACAAATTATCCAACGAATCCACGCTTTGATGACATACGACAAAATCAACTAGTTACAATTGGACCTTCAAATCGGTAAGATAATCATTTCGATAATTTTACATTCGAAGATTAAGATTTCTTTTTCATGCTTTAGACATCCAACTCTGTTACCTGTATTTGAAGCAGTTCCATCTGAAATTGTTTTCACTCAATATCGAGTTGGTGATGTTCATGAAACAACTTTGTGCTTACGAAATTTGAGTAGTGTTGCGCATAGTTGTCGTCTGGTACCACCAAAAACGCCATACTTTTGTATTAGTCTTCCTCAATATCCATCGGGTCATTCAATTGTAGCTACTGGATTAAGTGTTGTTTACAATGTTAAATTTTCACCAGATACATTAGGTGTTTTTCAAGATGAAATTATTGTACAGTGTTCAAATGGAACAGAATTTTCAGTTAAACTATTAGCTAAAAGACCACCGCCAGTACTTACACGTAAATAACACGATTTCCATAACCTTGTCATATATATATATATATTCAATGTTCATAATCAAGCAAGAACACGAATGTTGACGATGCATTGACAAAAGAAAGATTTTTCTCTACGTACTTAACAATTAATATTGACATTCGTATGATAGATTTTCTAAGGATGTGTAAAAGTTAAAATAAGACTATGTTCCAATTGTTTATTTGAATTCAAAAATTGATCAGCTTTTGACATGGTATCCACCATTGGATCGATTTTGGTTTCTGTTTTAGTTCCATCAACGGTGGATTGTGGCTATTGGCTTGTTGGTGGACGTAAAATGTGTGAATTTAAAGTACGAAATGATGGTGGCGAAGGACGATTTGCCATCGTTCCGGCTACATCATGGCCAGCAGTCAGTTTTAAGGTATCAAGTAAACGATTTAAAACAATATAGTTTTCTTCTGACTACAAACGATTGTTATTTTAATAAGACTGTAGCTCGTAGTGAAACTGTTCATTTACCTCCATTCGAATTGGCTCCTCCGACACTTGATCTTCGACCAGGTGATACGTTTTCTTTACATGTATCATTTAATCCTCAATCACCTGGCGAATTTTTCGAAGAATTTATCATGATTTGTGATAATGGTGAAGTTTTACGGTATAAATTGAAAGGTTTGCTTTTATTTTTTGCAATTTATATTTGATTTATCGAAAACATGAAATCATTGAATGACTTTTTAGGCGTGGCTCAAACAATTCAAGTTCGTCTTGAAGATATTGAAGATGGTGTCGTTGATTTAAATGATCTTGATGTTCGTGATATTTCAGCACAATATTCAGTCAGTTTTATTTCCATAAATCCATTTTCATATTGTCAAAAGAAGATGACAATCAAAAATTTGACGTAAGTCAAACTTCCCGTATTATCTCGAAACGACCCTCTCTGCGTTTACCCATCTGTAAAAACAAATCCGAAGAAATAACTTGTGCGAGATAGTTTCAAACTGTGGTTGTTGAATACTGAGAATCATCTGAGTACAACACTAAATATAAATTCGAGAAATTTGTATCAACTCAAATTCAGGAATAGTTTCAAAGTAATTTTCTTCCTATCGAGTAAAAATGCTTCTGATTTATGATCGAATGTTTTAAAGGTTGTTTTTTCTCAAGCGTTTTCATCATAGAACTACATATTTTTTTCCTAATATCTTTTTAAGCGTGAATAAGATTTGCTTTTTGGAATAATTTATTATTTCTCAATATTTTCTTTGAATCAAAATAGAAATGTTGAATTACCATATATATGGGCATTACTTGAACCTGTACTTTATACACGTGAAGATTTTTCAAAGCAAACACAACCAATCGAAATCGAAAGAATCGTTTGTGAAACATCACAATTTCATGTTGAACCTAATCGAGGATCATTTCCACCATTGGCATCTGTCGATTTTCGTCTTATTTTTGCACCATCACAAGTAATGAGATATACATAATATATTTATATTTGTATAGAGATACATGTACATTATCTATTTAAATTTTTGATTTGTTCAATCAATAGATTGGTACTTTTCATACAGTGTTTCATCTGATCATACCAAATGCTCCCACATATCCAACACCAGCACCAAGTGCACAATTGACTGGTAATTTGGGTCATTTAGCTAATGAACGGGCTCCGTCACCAGATTTGCTTCCTCGTAATGCTGCAAGACCATCATCAATACCATCGACAAGTATTCAAATAGCTGATTATACAGGTAGATTTTCATTGTGTTGAATAACACAAACACACATCATTGTCAAAATCTTTTTCATTCCATAGTCTTACGATTTGAAGCACGTGGTACTTGCGAAAATTTCAAATATATATTCGATCCATTCGCAATTATATTTATGGATAAACTGCATAAGAGTTTAGCATATAGAAAAGATTTTCAAGTAAGTAACATTTATTCAAGGGAAAAGAAATCGAATCATCATGAACATGTCGTCTTGCTTGTTTTTTAAAAGTTAACAAATACCAGTATTAGTCCATTAATGGTCAATTGGGCAAATATGATCGGTGAACAAATCATCCATGTTGAACCAGTTGTTGCCGAAATTCGTATGTATTTCTAAGTTTGTAGTAATTATATGAACCAACAATGATTTGATATCAATTTTAGCTGCTCGGGCAACTTGCCTATTTACATTGATTCTAACTGGAACAAAAGCTGGTCCAGTAAAAGTTGAATTACCATTTAAACTTGATGGCATCGATGATTATGGATATTTACATGTTGAAGCTGATATTATAGTAACATAAACAAACAGAAGTATCGGACAGATTCATTACAATGCATTTTTTCCTAGGGCCCTGGTATTGAAATTGATCCAGCTACACTTGATTTCGGTTTAATTGAATATGGACAAACAATCGAACAGATAGTGAAAATTAAAAATTTAAGTCCAATTATAGCAAAATTTCAAGTTGTAGAAGTAAGTAAAATATGCTATGAATAAGTTGAGTTTTTTTTTGAATTATCTTCACAAATGAACACTATGTATTACTTAATGGATCCCACCAAAAGATAGCGATGATCATATGATATAATCATATATGATAGATTTATCGGAAACCCGAATCAGATATAAATGAAGAAGAGGTTTGAATTAACGTTAAACTCAAAAGTTTTTCTTTAAATAAACTTTATGAAGATAGACTTTAGAGAATACAAGAGAAGGAACCTCTCTTTTCAAATGTATATTTCACAGCAGATAGCAGTCATTGTCTACATCTGGCTCCGTTGCATTAAAACTTGAGAGAAAACCGTTTTTTAGAATCCAACAAAACCTACAGTCGTTGTTTAGTATATGTTTCTTTCATCAAATGTTCTTTAACATTGATATGAAGTGTGATCGAAAATTCTTTTATTTACTGTTGAAAATTCGAAATCGAATCCATGAACATAAATCCATCGATGTGATGGAACGAGAAACTACTGTTTAGAGAAAAAATGAAACGAACTTGATGCTAGAATAATCTACATTCAGCGTTATCATCATAAAATCAATTCTCGCGATTGAAAAACGATGCAGGACACTCTGATTTGCTTTGCACTATTGAAAAGTAATTACTGGAACCTTATAGAATTTTCATAGTTTCTTATTCAATCAATCCCCATCGTGCTTTGCTTTCTTTAGGAACAACCAAAATCTCTAGTATTTCTACCTAATGGTCACGATTTAACATTGAGACCTATCGAAATTTATGAAATGCCAATTATATTATCTGCTGATGAAGAAGGTGCATTATTAGAACATTTAGAAGTTATCGTAGAAGATGGCAAAACTATGTGAGAACAATAATTCATTGGCTTGTTTTTTGTTTTCACCCTTTTGCACAATCGATATTTTTTAAATAATTTGCTTCTAGACCTATTGAAATTACAGCCATTATTCAACGACCAAGTGCATATATATCACCTGTTGAACTCGATATTGGTGAATCATTTCTTCATGTACCAGTCATTCGACAAATTGAATTGCAAGCTGTAAATGGTCTACCAACATATTTTCATTGGGGTGAAGTATGAAACATAATTATTTCAAATGAAAATAAACATGTCTACAAAGACATTTCATATTTTTCGTTTCGTTTAAGCCAACATGTGCCGATATAGATCAATGTATAATTGAAATAAATCCTCGACAAGGAATTCTCTCTCATGGTAGACCAAGTCTTATTGAAATTATGTTTATACCTCAACAATGTGGAACATTAAATGACGATTGGCACATACCTTGTTACATACAAAATGCCATACAACCTATTTTTCTCAAATTAAACGCTGTCATGAAAGGAATGAACGTAGAATTTCAATACGAAGACAAGTAAATGATGAATATTATTTCACTCCATGCTATATTCGATTGAATATGTTTTGTTACACAAAGTTATATGTGTAGTTAAGAAGAGAGCGATGACATCCTAAAGCAGTCCATTTCAGATCATAGAAATGTAACCAATGAGATAGAAGATCATATAATTAACTTGATGATCACGTTACCACTAGTAGTTGAGTAAGACTTCTATGTCAACAAGAACAATAGCGAAAGTAAAGCACTGATACAAAAATGTGAATACTCTCTAGAATGTTACCAATGTAAACTCTCTTATACATAGAGAAAATCTTTTACACCAGGGTCTATACATTTTATTTGATGTTGACATTGAATTACGTCTAGAGTCATGTTTTCATTTCAAATTTCAAATTTTATCTATTTAGTACATATCAATACGATGATAATTTAACACTTGACTTTGGTCGTGTTCCATTAGGACAAAAATCCTCTTTAGAATTAACTATTACAAATTCAACTGATATAGAAAGTGGAATAAAAGCTAAAATTGCAAAATTTAAAACACGAGTAAGAAAAATGTGTTCTTAAATAAAGCTATCAGCATAGTATTATTTTAGCCTCTATCAGCTGCGCAAGGACGAAGTAAGAAATAAATATCGAATACGTCTTTTTCTTGTATCACTCAACTGTATGCACATATTTTTTTCTAATGAAGAAACACTAAGTTTTGAACCAACTGATCAAGAAATTGGTGTTGGTTTTCATTTGGATAATGATGATACAACTGTTTATGCATTACCACCACGTGAAACTATAACAATTCCATTATCAGTTGTTAGTTCCATGTGGGGACAGTATACTGATATTTTACAACTTCAGGTAAAATATCGTGAAATATTACGTTTACGTCTCTGTTGACATTGTTTTTGTGTATTACGAATAGATCGATGGTATGGAATCAATAAAAGAAATTCCCATTCGAGTTAATATAAGCGGTATACCAATAAAAACGTTTTTGAGTAAAAATGAAAATGATAAAACTTCAACATTACCTATTTTACAATTTGGTTCCATGTTACATAATTCATTACCCATAATAAAAAAAGTTCATATGCAAAATATTTCACACGTACCAATACGAATCGATTGGATTATTTATGATGTAACAGACGATAAAGCCGAGAATCCGAAACTTATTGAACTTATACCAGTTATTGATAATAATCCATTCGATAGTTTTCTAAGTGAAACAAGTATTATGGAAAACAATGAGGATTGTATGTCTCAAACAACTATTTCAACAAGTAAGAAAAGACGAATTTTGAAATATGAATTTCCTGCTTTTATTTATCTATTGAAATGTTCGAATGGTCTTCTTTTTCGTGTCAGTAACTAATCGCTTTCTAAAAGTCTAATCAGTTCCTAGAATAGAATCATTCATACAATGCTGTTTCTTTTCTTATTTTAAAAACCATTGTTGGGTTAAAGAAATGAAATTTCCAAGAAGAAAATACCATTTGTTTTTGGAACAGCTAAACATTTGTTGAAAGAACTTTTTATTTCAGTTAGAAGCGATTTATAGAAAAAAAACAATGAACAGAGTGTGTACGGTTGATCTCTGAGTATCTGCTGAATAATTTTGACGTTGTTATCCGAACCAAATCTCTGAAATTTTATATTGAACGATTCGATTGAAAATCAGCTATCACGACTTCCTCAGAGAAAAATGTTTTGATTATATGAAATTTGCAGGATGCAAAGAACTAGTTGCGTCTAGAAAGAAGATTTCATCTTGTTTTGAGTTTATCGAAGAAGCCAAAATGAGATTTGATTGATGAAGTACTGTTTATTAAACAGAAAAAAGTATACTGTAGCTAGAATTTAACGTTCACTATAATCTGAATATGTCAAAAAACTGTTGTTGAAGAAAGATATTGAAAATAAGAGCGGCCGATTCTTATTGCTGATACTTAGAAGAGATTTTGAATAAACATTATGGGAAATTATAGATAAAGGCACTACGATACGATAAAAGCTCAAAAATCTGGTAGAATAAATCGAATTCGCGTGAAAAAGCAATGGAAACTATAACGGCATGTGATCGTATGTTTTAGAGACAACTTCTAGAGGAAATTCAATTTTATTAGCACATTCATCGGTCAGTATGCATGATGATAAAGATGCACCATTGATTAAACTCTATGTGAAACCTTATCAAGGAAAACGATCTTCAAATACAAATGCCATTTATTCCATATCATCAACAACCAGAGTAAATAGACAATTCTAATATTGACATGAATAAATTTGTTTTTATTCCATTTTATAATTTAGATTGTTAAACCTAGAGAACACTTTTATCTTGATGTAACTCTAACGCCACGTAATTGTCCAACAAAAGAATGTCCGATGAAATGTAATGCAAGAATTATTGGTGTATTAAGTGTATCACCCGACGTAAGAATGAATTCTTTCCATTTAATCATAGTAACATTTCTATTTCCATAGAGACAAGGTTCACCCAATCAAGGTTTTCATCGACCTATATATTATGATCATGAAGAACAAATTCAATTTGAAATGCATGCATCTCTTGAAATGCCTTCATTACGTGTTGAACTTGGTGATGAAGATTGCGATGCCGATGAACCCGACGCACTTTCATTTGCTGTTCCTGTTGGTAAGTCAATCTTTGAAACACTGCTAACCACGAGCTTCTAAAGTAGATCGATACTTGTGTTGTTCTTCTTTAAAAATCATGTATTCTTGTTTAAAACATCATAATTCGATACTTTTGTCCGAAGACAACTCATAGAGAGTTTATGATGATACGAAATTATTATTAGATCATGCCATAGAATTTATGAAAAATTCCATGTAGTTCAGAAAGAATTCATAGGAGTTGTTTCACTACGAATCATCGTTGAATAGTCAATTTGATGATGTGACATATCTTTTCCGTTTTACTTTCTATTTTTGATGATCACCCTATTCTATATGCATTCATTAGATAATCAGAATTCAAATGATATAGCAATATTCGGAGCTGTATATGTCAGAGGGCGAAACATTTATTCTATTCATGGTGAAAGTCATCACTTCGATTTCGTAGCAGTTACCTTTCAAATATTAAGATCATATCTTTTATTTTTGATAAATAATCCAAAAAAAAACTTCACATATAATTAAAATATATTGATTGCATTTTATATTTTCTACTAGGTGATATACTGTCATGTCAACCGAATCTATACAATTGTACGGTACCATCACCAACGAAATCTTCATCAAGAGCATCAGCTAAATCATCATTATCAGCTCGAAATCGTCATCAAATAACCTATACACGTTCATTAAATCTACTGAATACACGACAATCGACAATACCATTCGAATTCGCCATATCAGATTCATCGTTTCTCTCCATACGACCATCAATGTTAACAACATTAACAGCACAATCAAAAGTTAATGTTCAATGTCATTTTCATTTAACAGCAGATTTTATTGAACGTTTTCGTACAAAAAATTTACAAAAGGATGAATCTTTATCATCGAAAATTGAAGAACAAATAACAACTCAACATGGACGTCGTATACATTGGCGTGAACAATTAGCTATTAAATTTAAACAAAACGAAATGGAACAAATCATACCGATTGATATTCGTTTATACTTTCCAATTTTAACTGTCAATTGTGATCGTATTGATTTTGGTACATGTTTTCTTGAACAAACGAGACAAAAAGAATTCATTCTAAAAAATCCAACGTGTTCATCTTCGGCATGGTCTATACGAAAAAGTAATTTACGGCATATGCACTCATTTATTACTGAAAATTATATTGAGTGTTAGGATGTCAAAATTTATAAGTCATGATAAATATGCTCTTGATTAAAACTCGAAGATTCCTACTGATTATTACTAAGGTTATGTAGTGAAAATATTTTCACCTCGACATTTTAGAATCGACACTTGTTCTTACTAAACCCGTACTGATTATCAATCGTATTTCAGTCGTTCGAAAATTGTACACAAGTTTTGTTTGATTACAGTTAGTTATTTTAATGAAGCTTGACTTCTCAAACAGAAGCAACTATGAATATATAACAATCAAGAGTTCTGATAGATTGACACATCATCCAGATAGAAAAAAACATTTTCTGAAAATATTTTCACTACGATACCGAGTAGCCCTTAAATACGAATGTTCTAACTGGTTACAAATTATGACTATCAAATAGATAACGGATTAGAATCAGTGTAAAACATAGGCATCGAATATGATACCTTAAACTTACAACCGATTTTCTAAGTAGTCCAATTTTAATTGCAGAACACGTCAAAATATTTGAAAATATTTCTAAGAGAATATGAAAATGTTAATTTGACGAACATTAACTTCTACTACGAATTGGCCTGTTGCGTCCATATTTTCTTTATTGTTGATTCTGAATATGATATGACTTTCTTTTTCTAACTTAAATCTGATAGATAAAATTATAACATATGAAATTGGTATCTATGCCTGTATTATCTATCATTGTCCAAAAACCTATTGATATCGATAATCATGGAAAAATATCTGTATGATTTATTTTTCAGGAATAAAAAGAAAAAAAAATCTCAAATATATATTGTAACTTGATGGTTCTCTCAAATTTTCTCGTATGAGATGTCCGTAAATTTATGAACAAATTACAGTCCAATCTTATTCATCCTTTGATTGAATCTCATCCTTACGATTGAATATAGATTCAAACCATCTAAAACAATATATCTTAATAACTATTTCATTTTAGTTCAAGCTAATGTTGCTGATGCTTATGAAGCATTTCGGATTGAACCCAAATGCGGCATATTAACAACACAACTCAATTCCAAAGATAAATCAGTTCAACAAGTCATATCCGTTTATTTTACTGCTCGACATAATCAAACATACGAATGTCAATTATCAATAGAAGGTCTTCTTGGTGAACCACCCATATCCGTATTTTTAACTGGACAAGGTTCATACGATGGAAAATATGAAGCAATTCTTGATATTTAAATTGGATACAAAGAAGCGAACGATTTTGCTTTTTTTTAAATTTTATTTTTAATTTTCAATAAAAACGTGAAAAGATCTCATTTGATATATATATATATATCTAGATGAATGAAACCAAAACGTTTAAGTTTCCTTATTTAATTTCATGGGTATAGTATTATGTTTAGCTTTTTGTTGAATATGTAATAATGTTTGAAGACGATCAGTTGTTTGTTGAAATTTAGTTAATTCTTGAACAAATTGCTCTATTGTATGTGTTGGTTCTTGATGGATTAAATTCAATATATTTACGTGCTTTATCTGACTACAACGCCATTCATCTAAATCGGATCGAGCTTTATCAGCAGCAATTTTAAATCGAGGTGATTCTTCAGCTTGTTCATTTTCAAGGTGAGAATAACATTCAATAAGACTTTCAAGTACCATACTAATCCAACGAAATGATTGAGATTTTGTATCTTAAAAACGAATACGAACATCAAACAGAAACATGCGTCAACATTCATCAATCAATTTACCTAAAGATTTGGCAACGTTTTGAAACAATACTAATGCTTGTTCATAGTAACATTGTTGTTTATAAAGTAAACCTAAACTTGCTTCAGTCACAAGATAATGAAAACTATTCGGTGGTAGACAAAGTTTATAGATTTGTAAACATATATTCAATTCTTGTTCAGCTTCTTGATACCTAGAAAAATAAACATCAGTTAGATTCATAAATAGAATGAGTACAAAACAAATAAGAATTATGCTTGATTCACATTTTTTTACTAAGATATGTTGCTGATTGAAGTCGATGAACTTGTGCTACTTTAAAACTGATTGAACCGAATATATCTTGTGCAATAAAAATACAATCAGTAAGTAATTCCATCGCATCTTCAAAATTAGCATTGTTTTCGGCTGTTATATTAGCAGCTATTTGTGCTTGTAAAGCATGAGCTAAACTCATTTTAAATGGAAATAAACGTATACGATCTTCGACACCAAACCAATCTTGAGCAATACGGAATGCTTCATGCGCATGATGAACATAGTCAGGTAGTGATAGATTATTTATTGTAGTATTCGAATAATAATTATCATCGTCTTCATAAACAGAATCTTGAATGATTCGACGATAGTGAGATGCCGAAGCAAGATTAATCAAACTCTTGGATAAAGCTCGATGACAATGAGCAACGACCAATGATTCGTAACCGTATACAATACGAGCACGATCAAGTGAATACTAAAATTGATATGATCAGCAATTGAAAAAATATCAACATTTAAAATCTTTGAAATTTTGATTAGAATCAAAGAAAGATTTTTCAAATATATTGATTTCACATGTACTTTTAGTACATGGTTGGAATTTACCGAAATATCTAACTAATGAAATCTATAATCGATTAAACTCAGTTACACACTGCATCATGTTATGATGAACATTCACTTAATGATGTGGGTGCCCTCGAATTTCTCCTTATTGATAGTTTATCACTGTCGCTGCTCCAATCAATTATAGAATAGTATCTATCTGTAAGATCATGATTCTAGCTGTTTGTTTTTGATAGGAAAAGATTTCGTGTATAAATTTTATCAATCCTTGTAGATGAATTAAATTTCAAGAATGCAGTACTTCAGGGAAGAAAGATACTTGAAAGAATAAAATTTGTACCATAATTGATTTTGTTTGTACACGTTGTTAAGTCAACTCTCTACTTGATCTTAGTGAAATGACAACATTTGTGTCGATAAAAACACGACACACACACACACACACTAAGCCACTCTTCTCGATTTTATTCTCCATGAATTTCTTCTTTTATCAATTCATTCATATTTGTCTAGATGATTCAGTAGTGTCGTTCTTTTTCTAACACATATTTTACATAATAAGTCAAGAATGCAAAGTTGAATGTTACTGTACCTGTGCTAATTGCACGGAAGTTCGATCTTGAATAAATTCATTCGAATATTGAACTAACTGTTGCAGTGCATGAATAAATTTTGGACTATTTCTACCACAATATTTCCTATCGAAGACAAAAGAAAAGATTAAATAAGAAAATAACTTGTCTACATTCAATTATAAGATGGGAGTTTTACGCAGCATATTGAACAGCCATGACAGCTGTCATTTGTGCTTTATTCATAATCCATTTTGATGTTAAACCTTGTGTAAGCGAACAAAGTAAATCAATAATTAACAAATGATTATTTTTGTCGACCAGTTTAAGACCTCTAATAATCAAGAACATCATTAATAAATGATAGAGAACAAAAGAAAAACAAATTACTTATAACAATATTTTATACAGGCATCGAAATTTGCATCTTCATAAGCAGTTTGAGATATTGTTGAATATAACCAAGCATAATTATCTTTCTCTATCTCTGTTATAAATAAGAAAAATTTTTAAAAATATATCTCTATTGAAATTGATTGTTGACTTACCTATTCCAGTTGCTTTAAGACTCTCAGTTATTTCATTAGCTGCTTCAATTCTTGCCCATGCTTGCTGTATTTGAAAACTTTGATTATGAACTTGTACAAGTGCACAACATCCACGAAATAGATATGTCCATATGAGAGATGTTTGATCGTGTTGTTTAACTTGTTTGGTTATTGATTGTAAAATGCATTCGATTACTTGTAGACAAAGTTCATATCGTCCATAATTATATAAAAAATGATAAAATAAGAAACCATTTTCAACAGTTTTTATTATATCATTTCGTTGATGAAGTGAACTTTCTAATGCTTGAGTAAATTCGCGATCATAATATATACCATAAATGGATGAAAGTGAATAGAAATATTTATAAAAATGATGTTGATGAAGGGAATCACCAAGAAATAAATCAATGATTTGTGTGTCAAAAATATTTTGTTTCGATAAAGATTTTTCTTCTTTCATTAAATTAATTAACAATTCAATACGACACATATTATCGAAAGCTCGTTGTTCCGTATTAAGTTGTTCAATATCATAAAAATGAGTTGAATGATACAATTTTTCAAATAGACGTTCAGGGATCTAGATAAAAACAAAAGGTAAAAGATTAAATTCGAAACTTGGATGATCGACCTATCTACTTCAGAAACCAACTATATAGATAGAAATTTTAAGTTGCGTGCCTCCCCCCTCCCCCCTCATCACTATTTCCATTGTCTGTAATAGATCTGATAGCAATTGTTGCTCATATCCAATCACAGATCGTGTATTAATAATATTTCATTACATTTGCAACTTCGTTCAATCATATTTCAAAACAATACAGCTGTCTGAAACATTGAAAGTGCATATTAATTAAAATTTTGAGATCAGAATTGATAGACTTTCAAAATTGGAGAATTATTTAAAAGGTAAAAAGAAACCACAAACAGAACTTGAGTGTTTATGTAACGGAATAGACGATTCATAAACTCAATCATGATGATAGTTGTAAATGAAATATTAATTTATGAATCTGTGATGATTCTCAACTCGATTTTGTCAGATAAAAGTAAAATTTTTCAAAATTCATAGTGTGATCTTAATGTCAGACGTCAACAAGCAATGGATATGTTTTCCGGATATTGTTCTTAATTATGAAGACTTTAAATGCAGAGAAATATCTTTCTAATTCATAAAGTACTTGACAACGGTTGTTTTAAAAACGAAATGCAAAGTTTTGTTCGAAAAATTGAAATTACGTGTTCATCATAGAAAGCCCTGTGGCTTTTCAAACAGAATGAAGACAGTAGGTCACGATCTTCTATTTTCGTTTGGTGACTTCTAATTACCTTGATATTATGATTCTAAATATTGAACAAACAACATTATATTAAAATCAATAGATCCTATGACTTCCTAAGGAAGTAGACTATTTTTTCGTCTGATTTGTTCGATTTTGTTTTTCAAAATATTTATACAAGTGAAATGTTGTCTAATATGAATGTGTGTGTGTAAAGCAATGTATAAGATAAATGAAGAAAGTGTTCTTTTTTCTTTTGATAAAATAAACAATTACATAAGACATACTCGTGAATGATACGTAAGATTGTCAATAACTTTTTCGAAGGTACCTTCAATAAAAGCTCTATTCATTGCATATCGATCAAATTCAATATTTTTTATATGATGTATTTTATTTGAATTTTTGTTTTGTTCATTAAATTGTTGTTGTTGAATTTTTTCAGTTAAATCCTCATTAATATTTTCTTGATGTTCATCTGTTTTATTATTATTTGATCTATCAATAAATGTTTGCAATTGAGAATGAGCAATATTCTGTTCACGAATAGTTGTATTATCAAGTGCAGTTACAAGATCACCATAGACAAATGAATTTTCAAGTAGAATACTACGAAATAATATATACCAATTCACTGGACGATGAACACATTCTGTTTGTGGTCTGAGAAGGCAATCAATTAAACGGCGTGCACGATCGATTCTTGATGTACCTTGATCAATGTATTGACCATCATGATCTGCAGAAATAATACGAGCACGAATAAGTTTAGGAACGAGTTCTTGAGTATCAATCTGTTGAATCAATTCAATACGGTTGATACGTAAACGACATGCATTAGCACTATCACGGTCCATCTTTTTTCAATTAAACGTATGCGATGCGTGTACACACACGTATTCTTCAGTTTTTTTTAATGACGTATGAAAATTTAATGTTGATTGATGCCGATAGCGGTGACAATTGTGTTGGTGACAATGAAAGAAAGTAAAAAGAAACTGCCTTTGTTTTCAAGCAAAATACTGGCTCGGTGTCGTTCATGTTTTCTTTTAGTTCTCAATTACATAAACTCAGCAAAAGAAGTGAATTTTAGAAAGAAAAGAAAGAAGAAAAAAATGCGTAACACACTCATTTTCTGTCCATTTTTTAAAATGATTTGTGCGGCATTTCGAAGCATAAAATTCAAAAGAATTTATATTGTATTTAAAAAGTCATCTATCAAAGAATGATTAAACTAACTATATTTATTTTGTTGAAATAAAAGATGTTTTGATTATTTGCCTAATGAAATTTCAATTTGTTGTACGTATTAAAAGGGAACATGTAGAGTAATGCTTCAGAAAAGAGATAAATATTATTGAACTTTAGAATACAATCGTGTGGATGATATGCATTGAACTTTCATTCGTATCGAAATAATAATAACTATTCTTATTTGTCTCTCTTAACATTTTCATTCATTCAACTCCAAAGAAATGAATTCAATAAAAAAAACTCCATATCTCAGGTGACACTCAAAAAGGCAAAATCCTATTTCAAAAACAAACAAAAATCCTGAACGAATAAGTTGCTCAAAGATAAATATGCTGATGTATTCGATGTCGAAATCGATAAAATGTTTTTGTGGTTGTCGATGAACCATTCAATCTATACACACATATATATATATTGCATTCAAAGATTTTATATTCATACGAATGAAAACATTGGTTCTTAAGAAAACAAAAGTTAAAAACGGATAAAACTGAAGAGAATGCATTCACACCATAAGTTTTACATCGACTAATGAGCGCAATAAATTTCTAGTGACATATTTTCCGAGCTTACGAGAAGAGGAGTAAGGTCGAAGTGGTTTTTTATGCATTGATGATCTCAAGAAAGTATTGAAGTTTGGAATTCAAAGGGAAAAGGAATTGGCATTTCTAAAGATTGAAATAATCTCAAGCTTAAGATATATCTTGTAGAAATATTCATTTTCATTCTTGTAATTTCAAAAATCAGAAATATTATTAAAATAATTTGATTTCTAAATATTAGTTAGTAAAGTTCACAGGACAATAAATAGCTTTCAGTAAATATTTAAGTATAGCGTATTCTTAATGTAATGTGAGCTTTGCACTATGAAGTTGTTCCTTGTTGAGCATCCTTTCTCGAAAGTCATGGGTAGAAGAATGATTTACTCTGTGAGTCTCAGTACAAGTTGAGAGCCATGAATCTTAATTTTGCACATCTCTCGCTGTAGTAGAAATTTGAAATCGTTGAAAATGTCTAAAATAACTTGATCTAATTTGATTTCAACTATCGTAGATGTATCAATTTCGCGTATCTTTCATGAGAACGAGAACGTATAGCAATGTTGCACTATATAGAAGATATTGAAGGCACTATCCAAACTTCTAAGGAACACGAAATATTCTAGCATGACAATAGAAATAGTGACACTTATTTCTTGTCTATTTCGTTCGTAAGAATACGAACGCCATATGTGGTGACATTTCCAAATACGATAGAACCAAACATTTAAATGCATTTGTGTTCTCGAGAATGATAACCTGAGGTGCACTACCGTTTTCCTTAAGAATGGTACACTAAAACATAAGAATGCTGATACCTTTTCACTATGCTCTTTAAAAGAAAATCTTTCGTTCATCGTGAAAATTCGATATACTTTATAGTTTTGACGATAAACTTGATCTTTTAATGATAATATGATTATTAAATTATCTAAACACGAAACGTTTTTTATTGTTTATTTTATTTTATTTTTTTGAACAGCTTTGTCCAATTAGTTGGAAACTGCTTTTCTTCATCTACGGTATATATCGCAATGATAATGATCATTACTATATATAGATCTAAAACAAAGCAAACCTTATTGCCTACGTTGTTATGTTTATTATTTTAAGTCGAACGCCTCTTGAATCAATAACAGTGAGCTGATGACAAGAATTCATGAGTTCTTGATTGAATCCATCTACTACATGAAACGAATAAAAAGTTTCACCTCTTCTCATTATGTGAAAATTATGGCCATAGGACACATTTTTCATGTGTTCTACTTTAACATGGTCATCGATTTTAAGCATTGCTGCATGAGCACATCCATCACCGATGTATTGTCGAAGTATTAAATCGTCTTTTAACAATTCACTAATAAAACTTTGAATCACTTTTGACTCATAAAACCATTTTAAACGAATAATAAAAAAATTATTGTAAATACAGCCATCAAGTGTAGTTACATTGAGATAGCGCTCTAAGATGGGCTTCATTGGTGCGATCGGTTCCCAATACATCGATCGATACATATAGTCTAATTTTTGACGGTGCATATGAAGGAAAAGATCTTCATTGACTGTATCCATAAAATATGAATCATCATCCATTCTCATGAGATAATCATATTTTCCTTGAATGATCATCGGATGATAGAATACATCATGTATCCAAAATCGACACATTAAACGATAACCAATTTTCTTCTCAGTACGTGATCCAGCATCTATTTTGACATTCGTATGAAAATTGACAAATCCAAATGAAATTTTTATTTTCTTTCTATTTTTCATTACACACGATAACATGTATTCACGCATAGCTGAAGTAAAGTTTTGATCATGAAATATCACAAATGGATATGAAAAATCATCGTCAGTTGGAAAGAATTGAATAACAGAATGTATCATATTAATAGTGAGCAAAATAGATTGATTAGTACTACGAATCAAGCTCACTATGACTCTGCGATTACGCGTATCTGACGATGTACTGGGAGAAAACGTGAGTTTTATATTTTTATCCTTCGAAACAATTAAAAAGTGAAAAGCAATGCCTAACCATATAATTATTGAAGTGTATTTTATAAACAGACGTATTCGACGATTCATGAATATATATTTAAAACGATAATGAATTAATTTAGTAGGTTAACTTTTGTTTCCAAAGTTGATGTGTGATAAATATATTTTTAAATTTTTGGTTAATTCTACATTAATCGAACTCGATGCATGACTAAGAGTCATAAAACAATGTTACTTGTAATCTGTATAAGTAATATAAGATGATTTGGTATAAGTATGTACGTAATCTATGGTGAAATAGGGAATATCTTTCTTTTAAAAGATCTGATCGAGTGAGACTATACAAAGCAACTTTATGATAATGAATCAAGGAAAAAAAAAGAGCCGTATACAGACACATGTTGTAAACGCATAAATGCTTGATAAATGTATACTTTTAGTATAAAAGGATCTATTGAAGTCAAGAGAAGAAGAGAAGGAGCCGTAAACTTGGGAGAGAAAAATGATTTCATTGAAGAAATTCGAGTTCAAATATTTAGTTTTCTAGTGTTTATGAAATATTTCGTTTAAACGATTGAGAACAGGCAAAAAGCGAGAAGTAATTGACTTGATTATCTTTGTCATATAATGGAGCGCGACATTTTAATTTTGCCAAATAATGTTGAGTAACTTGAGTTAATTGAATAAAAATGTTCATAGAGATTCAGCATATACGCTTGGGGAGAGGGGGCGGGCTGGATATTTCCCATCTTTAATCTTTTTAATGAACGAAAGCTTTCGCTCTGAAAATTTCCAGAGAGAGAGCTTTAGTTCATTAAAAAGAGAACATTATTCCAATTCAAATAGACAATGGTTCAAATCGAAGACAAGATCATTCGAATTGAAAGAGAAATGGCTTCACGAAAAATAGTTTACCCCGTTTTACTGTTAGTCCTTCCAAGTCATCCTTTAGTCCTTTTGATCTTTGTAATCTTTTTAGTCTTTTCAATCCGTGTACTACCTATGTGCTTTAAAGGGACCGAAACGACTAAAGGATTAGAGGTTCTAAAAGACTAAAGGAATTAAATAGCTCAAAGATGTAATAGGTCTTAAAGAAATATAACGACTAAAAGAAAAACAAAGTTTATGGTACCAAAGGGAGTAAAGGATGACGTGGAGAGGCTAAAAGTAAAATGAGATGAACTTTATTTTTCGTGGACCTCTACACACAGCATTGGAAACAGAACTGAAAGTTAGTATAATAAAATCAAGTGTTACTGACGATGATTTAGATGATATTCCAAAACAGTTCTATTTGCATCCACGACGACCGAAAGTCGTAACATTGATAATATGCATATGGATGAAAATGATGATAATAGCGATGATGAAGAATAGACAAACATATTAGAAAATCTTTTGACAAAGCTTTTTTTAAACATTAATGTGAACATCATCTCATGAGAAATAAATGAATGTGCATTTGTTGATTTGAATTTTTTTCATAAATTTATTCTCACAAAAAGCAGTGAAACAAGATATTGTTCAAGTCGAGAACGAGATCCTAGCAAGTTGTAACTAACCTTATATTTTACTCTCACAAGTTAATCTCCACGGAATGAGTTATCTGTTTAACTTTCAGAGATTTTCTTTCTGAAATCTTCACCCTTCTAAACAAAACCAAACGGAAACTATGGAGTTGGTAGATTCGATCTGAAATTCATTCTCACAATATTATTCATACTTGGATATCCACGATCAGAGTATTGTCAATACATAGAATTTTATCAAATAAATAAACCATGGAATACTCTGTTGATTTGTTTTAACATAGATCTTTATTAATGAACTGAAATCTTTAGCTACAATATGTTGTACTATGATAGAACTTTTCTAGACTTGGGAAAATGCTCACCAATGTTTGAATATTAAATAAGTGAATTGATATCAGCTACTTGGTTCTCTTCTAAACATTAGCATCTGTTCTGATTATATTTGTCTCGTTGTCGAAGAGGTTATCTTAGACTCGTCTTAAATTTATAAGATAACTAGAATAAGTGTTGATAAAACCAGAAAACATACACCCGAAGTTATAAAACGCGATAGTATTCCTTATGAATTATGAAGCATAGCTCACAATGATGAAAATAAGATGATAATTCAATTCTTTTGCTAGGGTTATTTTCAATATGAAGTCTTTCCACTAAAGAATACAAGTACATATTTAAATTTTCTTCAATAAATTTATTCACGTTAATTGATTTAATGAAAAGATCTTTCTAGATTAATTGTTTTTTTTTCGCACTCTTGACCTGCACAAACCTCAAGATTTGTTCATATAATGCATGGCATTCTCGCTCTAGATTCTCAAGTGCATACTACTGAATGTTCGTGTAAAGCTGAAACAAAGCCTAGAATCATTATGCAGTAGAGTAAAATGCGATTCAGAATAGAAGTTTTATGAATACACTGATCGATCTTTACCTTCAACAATTGTGTGTACTGAGAACATTTGTTCGTACAATATTTTCAGATAGGAATTTTCGGGATTGTATGTATTTCTTGATGTCGATCTGATCAATTCGAAACACGGGTATTATCAAGTTTCTGGGA
This sequence comes from Rotaria macrura, assembly GCA_900239685.1. Lineage (NCBI taxonomy): Eukaryota > Metazoa > Rotifera > Eurotatoria > Philodinida > Philodinidae > Rotaria > Rotaria macrura. Next base: position 167,087 of record OENT01000167.1, read on the forward strand.
GAGTTATTTCACAACATTTTTCCATTTTCTCGTTGGATAGTTTTCAAGAAGTTTTGAGTAGATAGAAATTAAAATCACAATCTGCATCTGGATGTACCACAAGGCATAATATCAAACAATAGCATAGACGAAGAACGAACTAGCAATTAAGAAAAAACAATGTCTTCGATTCGTAAATGGTAGTCAAAGAAAGAAGAAAAAAAATGACAGGAAATATTCATGTCGATAATCTATGTAATCAATACGTTAAAAACGAGACTTTTAATAACGTTTGAGAGAATTAGTAAACATGATTCATTAGAAATAAATTAAATAAAACAAATGTCGTGTCAATTATAGTAAAAAGATATGCATATATAATTACTATGCCATCGGATCTCTGAATCGATACGATTTCAAATTCTCATATAAATCTACTAAAATATTAGTTTCTGTTTTTCGTGAAAACTTCAAACTATCCCAGAATAAGAATTACTTCAGAACACTCAACAGTAACTTGTATTGAAAAGATTGCATTTCATCTGATAAAAATATCAATGAAGATAATAATGCAAGAAACTTATCATGTAGTTGCTAAGTTTCTTGGTAAGAGAGACTTTGATGAAAAATTATCTTCTATAAATAGGTCAGCAATGCCGATTCCAACCAATTATTTATTTAGGGACTAGTGAATATTTTAAGGAGTATCTTCTCCGATATAACATTCGACTAGTGCCAAGTCAGATGTGACATTGAAGGAGGTGCGTAAGAGATTGAATTGAATTTAATATTGAACTCGAAAACATACATTCTCTGCTTCTATCCTCTTCCTCATTTGACCTGTAATATGTCACCAAATAAAAAAGATAGCAATGACACAGATTGCACAATATCAAAACGATTTATCGAATGAGGTTATAAAAGATTAGGCTAAATCCACTTTTCTAATAGACGAATTTCATTCTTTTAGTTTTCATTGTTCTCACTTATTCTTTGGATTATTATGAAATTCGTTTCCTTTCTATATTGGACTTACAGTGTAATTCAAACATATTTTTTTACTTGATGATAAGTCTCTATTTTATAGTTATTGTTTAGAGTGTGAATTACGCACTGGAAAAAATCACATATTTTAATGTTGTATATAAATATATCTAATCAACTGATCGGTGTTCTCTTATTTTCATTATTTATCAATTCCTTTAGTGCTGATCATCGAATTTCTATTATTGGCCAACTATTTTTTCCTGGTATTGATGCAAGTTTTTCTTCGAATTTTCGGAAAATAACTTAGTGTAAAAGATATTGGAACAAGTTGAAACATCTCATCAAAGTAAAGGAAGTAGAAGAATTTTTTGTAAATATTAAGTTTAGTTTTAGTTTAAACAAGAGTATCTTATCAGAAAAGTGTAGGAAAACAATAGTGTACATTGATAAACGAAATTCATCATTGAAAATCACTTAGCTAAAACAGAACACGACAAGATCTTTCATAGTATAGAAGAGTTTTCGTTTTGCTGTTTGTTTTAACGATATCAAGCAAGATTTTAAATAAAAGGTTTTGATCGCCATCTTTATTAAAGATTGTATCCCACACATATGAAATCGACTGTTGAAAGTAAAAAGTTTTGTAGTATTTCTAATAAGCAGTAACAAAAAAAAACGAATCGAACATAAGTTGGCATTCGTTCGAATACAGATCGAGTACGAAATTGTTAGTCTTTAGCAACGAAAGTAATCTGTTTATTTCATAAACTTCTTCATTGAAAAAATTCAACGACTTCCCTTGGTTCGACTATAATGCGTTTCATCGTTTTTCGAAAAGCAAGCTTTTTCTCTCTTTCAAGTCGTTGTTTTCCATATTCAACATTCTTTAACTGTTTATAAAAATCATGGTCGATCATTGAGAAATAATTGTGTTCAGATATCATATTCGTGCGTACACCCAAGTATTTTGCCATACAATGAGCAGTTATACGTTCGCGTTGAAATAATACTTTATTTGCAAATAGATGTGGACTGGTTGCTAAATGCCATAGATCTCCATAATTGAAAACACATATACCGCGAACAAAACCACCGTGGCATAAACCTTTCTCAGGTCGATCATTCCAAATTTTATATCTTGTCATAAATGTTACTTGACTTAAATCATGATCATATGGATAAGAACCTGGTGTTTCTTCCCAACGATTTATCGCTGAATAGAAATGTTCGTCAGGTACAGCCGTTCCATTTAAAAATTCATATAAATCAGCAACACGTGAGCTGTTATGTATAAATTCGACTGCTGCACGTGATAATAAGACATGAAATTCACCTTTATAAAAAGATGATCTTAAGGATAGTGGTAATGTTCGATTGACTAACGCGTTTTTTTGTCGAAGCTTTGAACGGTATGGTAATGATGTAATATCATTTTGATTATTATATAATTTTAAAATTTGAATTAATTCGAAATTTGTTTTTAGAGGTAAGTCAGAATTTGCTAAATTAAGATAATATTCCCATTTTTGAGAATGTGTAAGAAGTTCTGTTTGACAAGAACGTTCCCCTTCTAGCAATGAAAAATCGCCCCAAGATACGTTGAAACGTTTCTTCGGTAAAAACACATTCGGAACACATTTTGCACGACGTTCTACAGCTCGATACAAAGATAATGGAGCGGCTAAATCAACGTGTACGCAATAAAAATTATATGGACGATAAATCGTTCGTAATATGAAATCAAATTGATCCTCATTTGAATGAATAATAATTGAGAATGCAATTCGATATGTTAGTTCTTCCGATGAAACTTTCAATGAACTTTTATATAAGATGCAATCGTTTGGATCAGTCAAATCTGATGCCGCTTCCTCGTGTAGTTTCTTTAGTTCTATTTCTGTTAATGTTCTATTCGGTTGACGAATTAAACTGCCACATAGTGTTGAACGAAGGAACGTGTCAAGTTCAGTAGGTGATATTGTTGATGAACGAAAACGAAATTGAAAATACGAAAGTAATACATACGCGATTGCAAAAATAGGTATTAGTCGACGATCATAATCTAAATTAAAAGCAATGAAAATAAACTCTCTTGTTTTCATGAAACTTTCAGTATTTAGTCTATATTTATTTGAATCAATGTTCCTGCAGAACCTCTAAGTACTGTCAAAAGTTGACATGATTTTTTCATTTCTTCACGAAAATTCCGTACTTCATGAAATAACCAATGTGATGATTTCTGTGGCATCAAATGATAATTATGGCCATAAGAAAAATTAGTAGCATGTTCGACTTTAACATTCTTATCGATTTCAAGCATAGCCCAATGAACGCATCCATCACCGATGTATTGTCGAAGTATTAGATCGTCTTTTAACAATTCACTAATAAAACTTTGAATCACTTTTGACTCATAAAACCATTTTAAACGAATAATAAAAAAATTATTGTAAATACAATGATGATTAATGCTTTTCTGTTTAAGATAGCGCTCTAAGATGGGATTCATTGGTGTGATCGGTTCCCAATACATCGATCGATACATATAGTCTAATTTTTGACGGTGCATATGAAGGAAAAGATCTTCATTGACTGTATCCATAAAATATGAATCATCATCCATTCTCATGAGATAATCATATTTTCCTTGAATGATCATCGGATGATAGAATACATCATGTATCCAAAATCGACACATTAAACGATAACCAATTTTCTTCTCAGTACGTGATCCAGCATCTATTTTGACATTCGTATGAAAATTGACAAATCCAAATGAAATTTTTATTTTCTTTCTATTTTTCATTACACACGATAACATGTATTCACGCATAGCTGAAGTAAAGTTTTGATCATGAAATATCACAAATGAATATGTAGAACCATCATTGATTGAATAGAATTGAATAACAGAATGTATCATATTAATAGCGTAATGAATGGATTCAGTATTACTGCGAATAAGTGTAGCGATAACACTTCGTATTTTTTCGGGTTTATCGTGTTGTTCAAGTAAATCATGGTTGTGGAAGGTAAAAAGATAAATCAAAAAAACGATAAGAGCAATCAAAACTGTTAAAGTTCTCGACAAACTAGTGATTGGAATTATATTTTTCATGTATATGTTGAGTTAATAATCAAATAGCAAGTGTTATTTAGTTTTGTTAAAATTTTGAAATAAATAAGTAGCTTATTACTTCACTTACATGCTTGAGAATATTTTTTTCGATACTTTTTTAACGACCGCATGTTATGAATAAATGAAGCTCGGGTACCGATAATGTTCTGGTCGATTGACTTCACCTTAGTTACTTTTCTCTTTTTAAAATCGAAATATGGTGATGATTGATACAAGAAAGAGAATACATCATTTGTTGCACACGAAGAATGCGAATGAATAATTCGCTTTTTAGATAAATACCAATAAAATAGTCGTGCTTACATTTCAGATTTTTTCGCGTGAAACTTTGTCTTGAATAGAGGTTCGCCATATAATCACGAATCATTCGGTGACAATAGATACACGTGATGCTCTCAAGCTCATGAAAATACATGCACAAAAATACTCACGATTGAATAAATTTCCACGTGTTTCTAAAACAAAGAGAAACCTTGGAATATTTCAAGAATATATCTTAAAGGATCAAAAAGTATTATTACGTCCATAGAGTGAGAAGACTATAGAAAATGTAAGTAGTAAGCCTTTCGACTAACGAACCGTACTATGTCAATCAATTGAGAACGATCGACAAGGTAAATAACTATGAACTGTCGACAAATTCAAAATCTTTGAATCATTTCTAAAAATATGAGTACGCTTTGATGATAGTATCTTGTTCTCTCTCTATATATATATGTATATGTTTATTTATTTATTTATTGCAATCGATTCTATGCTTGTTCAACGAATAATCAACGACAAGGCAGTGCGATCTATTTAGAGTTACACGAGAAGTATATATATGCATATGACTAGGTTTTGATATAATTCGGTAAATTCTATTTTCCAATACATTTAATTCTGAAAACGTCATATAAAAGCCATTATCAATATCATGCAAGCACGATCGAATTTTCACATTCGTCATCGATGTTGTGTCAACTTCATACAATCATTGGGAATCTATTTATGAACGAACTTTTTATGAGACTGCATGAAATAGACATAGTCATTTTTTCAAATAGATACAAAGTTCAAAAAATATCTCAATATATGATATATGAACGTCAAGAATAATAAAGCTTCCAGAGATTTAAATCAAAGTAGAAAAAATGTTACACATAGCATTAGTAAGTAAGAAATATTTCATAGTACAATAGGTTCTATAAATTATTTTGTTTCGCATGACATAAAATATTGATTTTACTGTGTCTTTTAAATGTAAGAACACAAAAACAAAGAGAAAAACTTGATGAAGTACTTCTTATTCGAATAGACAGGCAACAATTTAACTTGAATATATGAGGATGAAATTTGTAGATTTAGTTTTGAATTCTTTTTTAGCAGAGAGCGATTGTTCGTGTTAATATATTCAAATATCAATTTCTGCATTATCAAATAGACTTCAAGAATATTACAAGTCCACATGATATGATTGACGCTTAGTTGATCTTTTGTTTCTTCTCCAACGGTGAATGCGAATACAGATCTACTGCCACTGCGTATCTTGCAGGTGGATACGCAGAGAGTTTCTAACAATATCTCGATCGATACGAAAGTCAACAGACGATATGCATCCATCATTGCTCACAGTGGTTATAATTGTAGATATTGGGTTATTTTTTGCTTTAGATGATTGTTTTTTACATGCTACTTTTTAAACGGTTTGTTGCTATTTGAACTATTGCCAAAATATGACGTCATAGCATATATTGAAAGTTATTAAAACAATAGCATCTGCTAATGATGTCCATGAGAAGGAATGAGCTCAGATTATTTAGTAGGTGTTCATTCAGCAGCTATAGGTAATAATCCCTTGCAGCATTGTATGAATCATACTTCAATCAGTTGACTTTCACGTACTCCGACTATCATCATTTCTAAGCGTCAGCACGAAGCTCTTATATAACAGATGACGATAAAATGAATGCATATTCTACACTGAGAAGAAAAGAAACATACTTTACGTAATACATTTGGGTAATCAATGAGACGTCATCTCATGTCACACAAAAGATACGAAAACCTTTATGATGTATAAATATGAATGAAATACTGATCGAACGTATGTCTTGCATTGTGAATACCATTGGGAAGCAAGTGTAGAGGTTCATCAATAACCGCTCAGTCAATTTAATAATCATGACATAGATTAGTAACCAATCTGGTTTTCACAATATTTTCTATAGCTTGAAAAGGAATACCAACAGTGTGAAATGTTTTTGGATCGCTTCAATTTGCTTTCTGTTTTTGTTTTTACTTAATACAATTGAAACAATATAGTATTTTTCATTGATCAATTTTCTCTCTAGAAATGAACGTTCCCATTTGAAATTTTGAATTATCAAACTTGTTTTGTCGTAAAAAAACATAGTTTTCTCTAACTAGTATTAATTGAAAGTTTCTATTGAGTTCTATTTTCATTTTAGCGACGTTCAGTTGCATTTTAAAACCGATCCAAAAATTAATGAAAAACATCAGCCTGTCAAAGGATCATCATCGTCTATTCAAGAATTCATATCCTTATTACTCAATTCAAAGTATAAAGGTACATGCAGTATGTTAGCGTATAGGAAAAACACCCTTCAATGAATGGATAATAGATGAATAGAGAATCTATCTTTTTCTCGCCGGAACTTCTCCATAATCTTCGAACGAATGTTATGGAATAACAATGCCATGATTACCAACAAACAACATGAGGCATCTATATCATCTGAGAATATGCGAGGAAATTTTAATCAGAATAAAGTCTCCTGGTTCATATGTCTGTATGTCAAAAATTAGTTTCATTACCTATTTTGAAAACTTGTAGATTTTTGATACAAAACTGATATCGCATAAAAGTTTAACCTACTCGACGAAGCTTAACTTGAATCAGTAATTCAATTCGACATAAACATGTTCACTTCATGGCAAGTTCGATTGTCGTTTTACCGATAATCTCAATCGAGAATGGAGTTTCCAACGCTACTCAGGCACGTTTGTGCTCTACTGATAAGTCAATAATTATTTGACACAGAGCCACATAGGAAAAGGAGACTTCATTTCACTTAATAGAACTATGTATTTGTTGTATAGAGCTCAGAACATAAATGTAAGTCCATTACCGTCTTTTGGAGTAGAAATTGCGACGTCGAATCGAGTCAAAAAAGAACGAAGTCTTCAAAAGAAAAATTTACAATATGATTGAACAAAGAAAGATTCTATGTAACTTTTACTTTTTTCTAAATCATAAAACCCAAGATAATCATGATAGTCACCACCGTGACACATCTTTAATTTTCAAGTGTCTCTCTTCTGAATAACTGGTGAATCAGTAAACATTAACCTTATTTACTGAAGAACTATAAGTTTTATTAATAAAAGAAACGATCATCGAAAACCGATCATGTTCAAACTACATTGAAGTGATCCCGTACAGTGCTTAATTTATCCTATTAGCACTCTCTTACAATTTTTTAATACTGATCAATGTCAATCGATGAGTTTCTGTTACAATTGAAAGTTCTTAATCGACGAATGATGTAAACCAGGTTGTCATGAACATAATACGAATGCAAGCATACATTCAATAGATATAAAACGAAACCATCGTTTGCTCAATTCCAATGATCAGAACATGTTAATTCGTATTAGCTTCCCTTTATTAGTTCTCAATACCAGCAACTGTTGACATGACTTGTTCATTTCATCAGTGAAGGCATTTACTGCACGAAAAAATACTTTCCAGTTTCCCGGTGGCATTAGGTGAAAATTATGACCATATGGAATTTGGATGAGACCTTCAGCTTTCACTTGTCTATCTATTTGCAGCATAGCGGCATGTATACATCCATCACCAACATATTCTCGAAGCATCAAATCATCTTTAATTAATTCGTGAACGAAATTTTGAACTTGTTTCGATTTCTTGAACCATTTCAAGCGAATGACGAAAAAATTGTTATAGACACAAGTCAAATGAACTGGTTTTTTCTTCAGATAACGTTGTAAAATAGGGTACATTGGTGTTATTGGCTCGTCATATTTTGACCGATAGATATAGTCTAGTTTTCGACTTGCCATATATCGAAATAGATCCATAGGCACGGTGTCAGAGAAATACGAATCATCATCCATTCGCATCAAATAATCGTAGTTTCCTTCGACGATTGCTGGATGATAGAACACGTCATACGTCCAAAATCGACACATCAAACGATATCCAATAGATTTCTCGAGTCGCGACGTATTCAATGGTTTAACTGATGTATTAAAATTAACAATGGCAAACGAAATCTGTATTGTTGTGTGATTTCTGAGTACACATGATAGTATTTGTTGACGCATGGCTGAAGTAAAGTTTTCGTCATGAAAGACAATAAATGGATATCGACGATGATGATCATCATTTGCATGAAAGTGTATTACTGAATGTAACATATTAATGGTTAGAAAGACAGATTGATTAGTACTTCGAATAAGTGTAACAATAACGCCTCGTATTTGTTTTGAATGGTTTTGTTGAGTATACTGCACATGACCGTGTTTAATAATCATAAATACGAAAGGAATTAAGAGAATGCTAACAATCTTTAACATTTTAGGAAGTATTCGAGTACGAGAAAATTTTTTCATATTCGCACTGATACAAACAATGATTTTTTAGAGTAAACGATATATGTTAATGTAGTTTAGATTTTGAATGTATTAACTTGTTTCTTACTTCAATTTCATTTTGAAACATTGTATTTTAGAAAGATATTCAACATCTATTCATTAATGGCTGAAAGGAGCAGTCGATCGTTCGTATATTTGCTCCAAATCTGTACACCCCTTCACAATCAAGATAAAGCTAAAACTAAAGAAAAAAAGAAAAAAAACGTATTTATTATCTAGAAGTAATATTAGGCGTTTCGCACCACCAAAGACGCTTAGAATCAAGGCCATTTGTAAAGCCTGACATAAATGTTTCATGCAAAAAACGAGTCACATTATGAGTAATTGGCAATTAAGAGACGTTCCATGAAAACACCAGATATTTTCGAACATCGAGAAACATGAGGATGCACCGATTTTGAGTTTGACCCTATAGAAATTTCAGCACTTATTTACCATAGAT